>UELW01000045.1:1268905-1321786 GCA_900490495.1 Danionella dracula | reverse complement strand
AAGAAGAAAGTGAAAGAAGCAGAGAAAAAAAGAAAGAAGAGGAGAAATAGCAGAGGAAAGAAAGAAAGAAGAAAGAGGAAAGTAAAGAAAGAGAAAGAGAGAAAGAAAGAAGAAAGAAAGAGAGAGAAGAGAAAGAACGGGAAAGAGAAGGAAGAAAGAAGAGAGAGAGAGAGAAGAGAGAGAGGAGAGAGAGAAGAGAGAGAGAGAGAGAGAGAGAGAAGAGAGAATAAAAGATAGCGATAGCCCAAGACAGATAAACTAACGAAATGACAGAAAGTCTCTCCACCCTCCTCTCTCTCTCCTACCCATCCTACTCCTCACTTCTCCCTCTCTCTCTCTCTCTCTCTCTCTCATATTTCCCTCTCTCTATCAGGGTGAGAAAGGCAGAAGCCAGTGGTAGGAGAAGAGGAGGAGAAAGTGAGAGATGGAGAGAGAGTAGCATTCCATAAATCCAGCTGTTTTTGTTTCTATCATTTTTCCATATCTGAAATACTGTTAAAAATATATTAATTGAGCGCCACCTTGTGGTAAAAAAGATATAGTGCTTGTTATGGGTGATCAACAGGATGTGAGATAGAGAGGAGGAAGAAAAATAGGAAGATGAAGAAGTTAGAGAAGAGGAGGAAAAGGAAGTGAAAGAAAATGAGAATGAATAACAAAAAGGGAAAGAAGAAGAAGAGAAAAAGGAATAAGAGGAGGAGGAAAAGAGAAGAAGAAGAAGAAGCAGCAGCAGAAGAGGTTGAGAAGAAAAAAAAGAAGAGTAAGAATAGAAAGGAAAAAGAGACAGAAGAACAGAAGAGAAAGATTAGGAGACCGATGAGAAAGAAGTGGAGACAGAAAAGAACAAAAAATAGAAGACAAAAGAATAGAAAAAAGAGGAGGAAGAAGGAGATGAAAAAACAGAGGAACAGTAAAAGAATAAGAAGAGAGAGAGAATATGATTAAGAAGAGGAAGAGAAATAGAAAGACGAGGAGGAGGAGGAAGAAGAAAAGAAACTTATACCATGCGTTCAGTAATCACCAAAAAGAAATCCTCTCTGGTTCAAACTCTGAAAGAAACCAGGAAGCACTCACCTGAACTCCCCTGGGTCCAGACTCTCCTCTCTCACCCTGAAGAGAGGAAGAAAGAGAGATCAGCGTCCTTTATCACAGCTCCTCTCTCCAGAGCTGGGAGAAGATTAAACACAACAGCCCAAGTTTTTACCTTGTGGCCTTTAAACCCGGGGAGACCCATCGCTCCAGGGGCGCCCAGGGATCCAGACTCACCCTGCACACCCTGCCACAAACACAAGATCATTGAGTTAATATAATATTCACCCCAGCTCAGTGAGGCCAGCAGGGGGTGCTCTTCCTGGAGGGTTTTAAAGTCAACAAATAGAACAAGGACTATCTAAAGTGCTCCATCATTTCTTAAAAACCTTGCACAGATTAAACTCAGAGAATAACAAACAGAAGGGGAAAAAACGAAAATTAATTCTTAAAAAAAATAATTTTTAAACCTTCTGTCCAGATGCTCCAGGATCTCCAGCGCTGCCCTTCACTCCTGCGCTGCCCTGACAGTCAAACAGAGACAATTTTGGGGAGAACAATTAAGAAATACACACTCAAAAAAGGTTTCTAAATTGAGAATGAGCAAAAAGAAAATAAATAAATTACAAATAAAAGCAAGGTCAAATTCAAAAAGACCAAAATGTATCAAATTGAATTTTCTGTTCCAAACTCTATTAGATCTACATAAAAGTATGTGATGATATGGTCCAACAAAAATAGAGAGGGGGTATAGAGAGAGAGAGAGAGAGAGAGAGAGAGAAAGAGTCAGCGAAAGAAAGAGAGGAAGAAGGCAAGAGAGGGTGATAAAAAAAGAGATAGGAAGGAGAAATAAGGGGGGAGAAGGAGAGAGAGGGAGTGAGGGGGGGGGGAGTGAGAGGGGAGAGATAGGAAGGGGAAATAAGGGGGGAGAAGGAGAGAGAGAGTGAGAGGGGGGAGAGTGAGAGAAAGAGAGAGGGGAGAGATAGAAAGGGGAAATAAGGGGGGAGAAGGAGAGAGAGAGTGAGAGGGGGGAGAGTGAGAGAAAGAGAGAGGGGAGAGATAGGAAGGGGAATTAAGGGGGAGAAAGAGAGAGAGAGTGAGGGGGGAGAGTGAGAGGAGAAAGGGAGAGAAAGCGAGAAAGGAAGGGAAAATAAGGAGGAGAGGAAAGAGAGATGGGAGAAGGGGGGAATGAGTGAGAGAGAGAGATTTAATTAAGCTGTTCATGATCACCGTACCTTAGGGCCGCGGGGTCCATCTGCTCCAGGAACCCCTGTAGGACCCGGCACCCCCTAATAATAGTAATACAAAAACTGAAAGCACCACCCAAAAACACATTTAATAAGAGGTGTCTCCTCACCAAAGCTCCTCTGGGCCCCGTGGAGCCCTTCTCTCCCGGCGCTCCTTGCTCGCCCTAAACACAGGACTCAACAAACTGAAACGTTTCCGGATGTATTTCCTGTGAATCCCACTGACTTTCCCTCCCACCTTCCCACTCATTCCCAAACATTTCAGCAACATCCCTCTCAGAGAAAAGTCAGGGACGTTTTTTAAAAATCCCAATTTTTTTTATTGTTATTAATATAGAGTGTAGAATATTGTAGCGTATATCAGACAGGCAAAATCTGTGCAAGTTGATTTTTGCTACAAAAAGCATCTCTTTTAGTAAACGTGAGAGAGTAAAGGGTTTTAAATGAACAGTGTACCTGTTCTCCAGCCGGTCCAGGGTCTCCAGGAAGCCCACGGACGCCCTGTTGAAACACCAAACATCACTTCAACAGTGTTGTGCACAAACACTCGTTGTTACAACTATTATTTTAAAAACGTTACAAAGCACAGTGCCCAAAAGTGATGTAGAGTAACATTTCGAGATGACAATAAAGTCGATGACAGCAAACAGAACACTTGTGTAGCTCACGCCAAATTATTAGGCTTCACATCTAAAGTAGAGACTCACAGGAGGCCCTCGAGCTCCAGCAGCACCCGGGGAGCCCACCGCTCCCATCTCTCCCTGAAAAAAAAAAATAAATTAAAATAAAATATGCTTGTTTAGCCTTGTAACCCGTAAACACTTTTTTATATTCAAAGGCAGATTTTTGTCTTTGAGTGTTAAGTTACATTTACAAAGGATTGTCTTTTACTTATTTCTATAGAGAGAGAGAGAAGAGAGGGGAGAGAGAGAGAGAAAGAGAAAGAGAAAGAAAAGAGGGGGGAGAGAACGGGGGGCAGAGGAGAAGGGAGAGAGAAAGAGAAGGGTGGTGAAGGAGAGAGAGGGAGAGACAAAGAGAGAAAGTGAAGAGAGGGAGAGAGAGAGAAAAGAGAAGGGAGAGAGGGAGGGAAGAGAAGGGGGCAGAGGAGAGAGAGAGAGAGCAAGAAAGAGAAGAGGGGGGAGAGAACAGGGGCAGAGGAGAAGGGAGAAAGAGAAGAAAGGGGAGAGAGAAGGTTGGCGGAGGAGAGAGAGGGAGAGACAAAGAGAGAAAGTGAAGAGAGGGGGAGAGAGAAAAGAGAGGCGAGAGAGAAGGGGGCCAGAGGAGAGAGAAGAAAGAGAGAAGAGGAGGGAGAGGAGAAAAGAGAGAAAGGAAGAAGGAGGGGAGAGAAAGAGAGATAGAGACAAGCAGTGAGAGATAGAGAGTGAGAGAAGAGAGAAAAGAAGAGTAAGGGGAGAGAAGGGAGAGAGAGAAAGAGAGAGAGAGAGAAGGGAGATAGAGGTGGATGGGGGGGTGAGAGAAGAAAGAGAAAAGCATTCTCTAGCAGATGAGATGTGAAACAGCCGGGTCTCAAAACCCGTAATGAATGTGATGTTGAATATGACTTATAGGAGAGTAAGTATGCATTTTTGTTGATGTGTTTGTCTTTTATGCAAAAAAAAAAAGAATACATTTTGTATAACGTTTTAGGTATTGTGGCTTTTAGGTATATTTGGTTTAAGGGCTTGTTACGTACCAGTCTAGGGTAAGGAGGAACATAAAATAAGGATGATAAAAATATTAATAATAAAAAAGGAAACAACGAGATGTCAATGAAAAGGTGATTTATTTTCCAAAAATGTACACAGCTGGGGACACACCTCAGGAGTGGAGTGAGACACACACAAACCAAAAACACGGAGAGAGTCGCTAAATAGATGACCAGCAAGTTGACTGCTTGAACCCCGCGATCACTGCTTGCAGCTGAATTTAGTTATATCTGTGGTGTTTTATCATGCCAAGTAGCATTTCTTTCCTGTAAATGCTTTAAAACAAACTCAAATAAAGATTAAATTATGGTATGCAGGCAAAGCATTGCACTGCAGAGGAAAAACATTTTTTATAGATTTGACAATAAAAAGAAGTGGTTCGTGAAAGTTGGTGTTTTGTGTTGCGCTGCAGGAAACTTCCTTGACCGTTGCTTTAGAGAGAGAAAATAGAGGACGATAATAATCAAATTTAAGGCTTATATCATAACTTCAAAAACACATACAAAACTTTTTTTCATATTAAAAAGTCTTCAAATGCATCGTTTGAAATGCTAACCATCACTTTTATGTTTTTGAGTATTTCTTAAGGTTTTCTCAAACTCTAACCAACCCTAACCATGCCTTTTACAAAGTTGAGCATTTATGAGCTTTTTCTCAATATCTGGCAACCACTAACAATCACTTTTACGATTCGAGTTTCATCAAATTATGTCATCACTAAACATCACTTTAATGCTTTTTGAGGATTTACAAACACTTTCTCAAACTCTGACAACCTCAACAATGACTTGTTTGTGTTTGAGCATTTATGCACATTTTCTTAATCTCTGGCAACCACAAGCAACAACAAAAAACATATCAGATGAGCTTTACATGGACATCAGAAACATTATTTAAGACTTTGTAGACCTTCAGAAACCCTGAAACACCATCAGCTTTTTTCCCGTATCTAAATAAACAACGTAGAAGGGTTGTAGAAGAGTTTGATTGAAATAAACCGTGTTATGGAGAGGGTGCCTGCAGAAGTACTCACGAGGGACCAACACACTTCAGCTTCTACAAGCAAGAGAATGTTCTTGCATTAAAGTTTTATCTTCCAGAAAAACACTCACATAAAACATTCGAGCGACCGCAGCCTTCATTAACTCAGCAGAACAGAACCGGAGGATCAGCTCCAGCATCCTTGCGCCCGCGTTAAACACGACCAGGCACCGATCGAGAGAAAAGAGTTTATGGAGAAGAAAAGGACACCATCCGTCAGAATCAAAAACTCCGGCGGAGGTGCTGAGTCTTCTACAAAAAAACAACCAATGTAGAGTTTTTAGCCCAATTAAAATGTCTGCATCTAGTAAACAAAAGAGTGACTGCTAGCAGTTTAGAAGTAAAGCCAAACTTGAATGTTTTGTGGAAAAACGTTGAGGTTTTATAGAGGTTTTTTCTAGTGTTGATTAAAAAATGATGCCGAAATATGTTCTTAACCCCTCTTTCAAAAGGACAAATACTAGACGAGACGAGAATAAACAAAAGCTAAGAGCTAAAAAAAAATTATTTTGCAAATTTGTCATTTAACAAATTTGTAACAATTAGGAGGATTTCCTCCATTTCGGACAACCCAAAACATCACTTTGATATGTTTTTTAGCCTTTACGAAGGTTTTCTCAAACTCTGGCAACCAAAAACATCACTTTGGTATGTTTTTTAGCCTTTACGAAGGTTTTCTCAAACTCTGGCAAGCCAAAACATACCTTTGATATGTTTTTGAGCATTTACGAAGGTTTTCTCTAACTCTGGCAACCCTAACCATCACTTTGAGAAAACCTTCGTAAATGGGCAAAAACATATAAAACTGATAGTTAGGGTTGCCAGAGATTGAGGAAAAGCTCAAGAATGATCACGAAAATAAAATGGATGGTTAGGGTTGCCAGAGTTTGAGAAAACCTTCGTAAATGCCCAAAAACATATAAAACTCTGGCAACCCTAATCATCACTTTTATATGTTTTTGCGCATTTACAAAGGTTTTCTCAAACTCTGGCAACCCTAACCATACATTTTATGTTCGTGAGCATTCATGAGCTTTTTCTAAGAGTTTGAGAAAATCTTTATAAATGGTCAAAAACATATCAAACTCTGGCAACCCTAACCATCCATTTTTTGTTTGTGAGCATTCATGAGCTTTCTCTCAATCTCTGGAAACACTAACCATCTCTTTTATGCTTTTGAGATTTCTCAATCTCTGGCAACTCATAAAATGACATTTGTATTTTTTATATTTATGAGTCTTATATTAATATCTGGCAACCTTAACCATTACTTCTATGATTTTGCCAGTTTATGAGCATTTCTCAATCTCTGGCAACCCCAAAGCAACAATAAAAAAACACATATCTGCTTTACATTGACATCAGAAAAATAAAACCTGTGAAAAATAATTAAGAGCTAGAACATGACTAAATCTAGACTACTAAAATGTCAACAGCTGATTAAAAGCAGACAAAAAAGGGACTAAAATATTAAGAAAATGTTAGAATTTTTGTCGATTAAAACTAGACAAAACAAAAATAGGATGAGTTTGACTAAATATGATAAAAAAAAAACTGATGATAAAACTGGACTAAGACTACATTTTAGAATAGCTGACAAAATCAACACTACTTTTAAAACAATTGCGAGTGGTAAATTTGACAGTTTAACGTATGAAACGCATGCCCTTGTCTGCCCTGGTCCTGATTCAGCATCAACAAGCTGCTGAACTCCATAAAAACTCGGTTACAAGCCACATGAGAGTCAGACGCAGATTTTACACACGCTCACAAACACACGGCTCGGTCACAGGCTCACCCAGGACCGGCTTCTTCACTCAGACCAGTAAAAGATCCAGTATAACACGAGAAGCGTTGTGTTTTGGTCTGCGGTGCTGAACCCAGAGGGAGATTCGCATCAACTGAGCAGAAACTGACAAAAAGAGACAATCCAAGATGTACTAGAATTTCTAGTTTTACAGGGTTTGCATATAAACAAACATCTAGAGAATGTAATAATACAATTTTTTTTAATAAAAATGATGAAAATCGTGCTGCATGCATTTGTGATCTTTTCTATAAAGCGTATATATAGATTTCTTAACTGGTTGCTAGGGTGTGCTGTTTGGTTGCTAGGATGACTTTGTTCATCAATGTTATATAAAGCTCTTCCGTTCAGTATAACCAATGCCTTATTCACCCACCGGTCTCTGCCACTTGATATGGAGAGATATAGATCATTTTCACTGGTTGCTAAGGGGTGCTGATTGGTAGCTAGGGTATTTTTTTCAGCAATGTCAGTATAAGTCAGTGTTTCTCAAATATTTTCTGTCACGCCCCCCCTAGGAGAAAAAAAATACCCCCCCACGCAACTATAAATAGTATTATTTGTCTTTAAATTTGTTATAAGTACACCTCTGCATAACAAAGTATCCTTATTTACGTATAAGAGAAAAAAGACAGAAATGTGGACCAACTTACAACAAAGAATATCTTAATTAACTGTAGCAGAAAAGATTTAAGGTGCATCTGAAATGTAAAAAAACATTTAATCCTTAATAAAACTATAAACATTGTTTGGCTGATCGTGATTGCTGCCAAAATTCGGCACGTTTTTGCTGAAAAAACTCAAGTGGCTTTTCAGCGTGATTGGGGTGTAAAGTCTTTAAGTGACGCCTTAATTTATTTTACTTCATGCTGTCCGCTGCCAACATTTTTAGACTCAGTAAGCACACCTGTCTCTCCTCGTCTCCCATCGCAGTCACAGTTAAGTCAAGCGCTACATAAGCGTTGTCATATTTCCTCGTCTTAGCTTTCGGGAGACTTTCGTTTGTCTCTTTATCTCCTTCTCTCTCCGTCTGTCTTCTACGCTTCCTGTCTACACTTTATACTCTGTGCCAATGAGAGCGCCACTGTTCCCTAATGTAGTGGAGTGGTATTGCACTTTATTCTAGACCAGTAAAAAAAATAGAAACATAAAAAAGCATGTTCCCCGAGGTCAAACGCACACCCCCTTGACGGAGCCTCCCTCCCCGGCGCACCGCACTATTTGAGAACCACTGGTATAAGTAATAAAAACTAACCCCTGTGTATTTGGGTTTTTAAGCAGATTTATCGGCTTTTGAGCGGTGGCTAGAGTACACAGTTTGGTTGCTAGGGTGTGTTTTATACTCATACAGACCCCCCCACCACACACACACACACACACACACACACACACACACACACACACACACACACACCATCTTTTTTGGTATAAGAAAAAAGGCATCAAAAGACTAGTCTGCGTTTTATTTAAAAACTGAGATAGGGATATTTTTATCAAAGGTTGCTGGGGTATAAAATGCAGTATAAAGTTCCCACTCTCAGAAAAAGAAGAAGAGACATAGATGTTAAATGGCTGCTAGGTATGCTTTTTGGTTGCTATGGTAAATATTAGGTATTTTATATTATCACAATGGGCAAAATAGCGGTTGATGTTTGATATGTTAAACTTTGAAGATCTTTTATATATGACATTTAACTTGAGTTTGTTGCTCAGCAAGGGTCACTAGGGGTATGGCTAGCCAGTGTCAGGCCACAAATTGCTTTAACTTTGAGTGAATAAGCTACTCTTCATGTCTTTGTAAAAATAATAATAAAAATGATTATGCCAATAACAACAATGAGACTGACCTTTGCCCCGGGTGCTCCTTCAGATCCCAAGGGCCCTGGCTCCCCCTTTGGACACAAACACACAGTTTAGTAGTTTATTTCATGTCATTTTTAATAAAGTGTATAGTGGTTTCAATTTGTAGGTGTGCTCCACTTAAGAGCACATTTCAGATTCTTACCACTGAACCTGGTTCTCCAGGAGGCCCTTGTTCTCCTTTTCCTCCCTGCTCACCCTGAGAGGCAAGAAAATACAGTTTCAGCCCGGTGAGGAAATGTAACAGTTATAAGAAGCATGAATAAATCAACCGTTAACAGGGAGAATGCTAACTAGATAGGACTGTAAAGGATAAAGTCCCTGAGCCCTGGGTATAAAGAAGGCATGGCCGGTAATGCTGTGTTCCGATTTCTGCTGGCTTCCAAATGAAATACCTTTTCTCCTGGAGATCCAGCAAGAGAGATGCTTGCTCCGGTCGCTCCCTGAAACAAAACCACACTCTGAAGCAGTTCCTCCACACTTCGAAGGACTAGCACACTTCATTTAATGACATTATAGCAGCGTTGAGTAGTTTTTAGTACTACTTTTTTTAAATTCCATTTTCAAATGTGTATTTGTACTTGAGCAGGTCTTGTTTGAAGTTAAATACTTCTTTATATTTGAATTCAGACTCTGTAATTGAGTAAAAGAGGCAAACAAACATATCCTATATACTATGTAAAATATAATATGTCATTTTGAAATAGCAGGGTTTTTTTTCTCTAGAATGGAACACAACTTTTTTCGGTTTTATACAGTTACGTTTTTCATTTTAACAGTAACCACCATTTTTAAATAGTTTTACAGTTAGGAGTATTTTCTCAGTATCTGGCAACCCTAATATTCACTTTTTGAATATTCACGGATTTTGAGAGTATACAAAGTTTTCAAGAGGCCTAAAATTTGGACTTTTAAATGTTTTGACTTTTTAATCTTGAAGCAGCAGGCATGGATTGTGCGGGCATGGATCGCTCTGCGCCGGCCCCTATTACTGCATTCCGCTATCAGAGTCCCAGTGTTTTGGAAGGGGCTCTCACCATGGGTCCCTGTGGTCCTTGCTGTCCTGGCTCACCTCGCTCTCCCTGGACAGAGAGCAGACAGTGTTGTCTTCAGCAAAAATACTGCTTCACTTAACGCAGGAACACTTCTTAAGGCTTGAGCATCACTCCTACAAAATGCCCTTTGCGAAGAATGTGAATTCACATAATCTCGCACTGACCCCATTGTCCGAAAATTTCTAACTTTGCGTCGAGGCTTTGCAGAGTACAAGCTCACTGATTGGTGGACGTGGTGAAGAGCAAGCACTTTCACTCTCTCTTGGATGCGCTCGGTGTTAAACACTGACTGATGGAGTCAAACTCCGTAAAAAAAAACCTTCCTGTGTTATCCAAGTTGTGTTTTGGCTAGCTAGCAGTTAGCATTAATAACATCCCACGTTGGAATACTGATAAGAGAAAACATCAAGTTATATCTAAATGATATACACTGCAAAAAAAATGGCATATAAGCAAAGTTGAAATGTAGATTGTAGATCATTCTAAAAGCTTGAATGTAGATTTTTTTTAAAAATCTTTATTTTCTTATTTTAGGAAGAATTTTCTAGTTTAAGCTTTAAGGGGATGAATTATTTAGCATATTTTAAGAATGTCTGACTTAAAGGGCAAAAATGCTTATTATGATCATTTATTTTCTTGAAATAAGAAACTTTGTCAAACAAGCATTTGATTTTGCCAGATTTAAAACTAAAATCTTAAAAGAAGAAATTTTGAGTTAAAATTATCTTATTTTAAGAAATCAATGTTACATACTGATAAAAACACTCATCTAGGAAAAATTATTAAAATGTAGTTACAATCTTAGATCAAGTAAAATATCTGACGATGGGGTAAGAATTAATCATTTATTAAGCAGTCTTAATTTACTGTTGGTTTCCCTAAAATTTTATTTTACATCTCTTATTAGAAGACATAACCTTTTCATTTTAAGCCTGAATGTCTAGTTTTAAGTCCTTATACTCTGACTTTGGAAGCCGTTTTCCCTTAAATAATAGCAAACATTTCTCATTTTAAGACCAAATCGTATTATTACTTACTTGATTTAAGGACATAGCTCTGAAAAGAGAAAACATTATATTTTGTATCTATAATGTATCTAGTTTTAAGACAACTTGTGACTAGATACAAGTTTTATTTTCTAAATAGTTTGAAAAGATCCAACAGCATTTGTTATCAGCTAGACATTTTTGCTACTTTTAAGAATTCTTGCCAAGTCAAATTTGTTTGCTCCATTGGCATATAGTTTTCTTGATCTAGGAAGCAAATTTTAGAGTATTTTTGCAGTGTATGACCAGGTAAATATAACTTAACCTATGTTAGCATCTGTGTTGTGCTTTGATAGTTAGCATTCCTATCACACTGATATTGATCAGCGCAAACACCGCACACAACAGAATCTAGAACTAGACTTGATGAAAAGGGCAATTTGTAGGCTTGATGCACAACCATAGATTGGGTTTAACAGTCTAAGTCTATGTTGCAAATGCAGAGACTCACTTTAAGCCCTTGAGCTCCTGTATCTCCTCTGAGTCCCGAGAGACCTGCTTGTCCCTAAAAACAGACAGAAACTTGTTTTAGTTCAGGGGTCACATTTCATTTGACCCGAAGTAAAAAAATAAAATAAAAAAAAGCTGTTGCAAAATATCATACTCCATTATTACAGTTCCTCGTTTACTTTTTCATTATGCAAAAAAAATGAAAAAAATTATGCAAACAGTGGTTCATTTTAAAAGGACATTTTCTATTTGAGAAGCTAAAAATGACAAATAAGAGCAAGTTGTTCATTTTAGTGGACTCATGTTAAATCCCAAAACACTCTAGAGCCGAACATTTTTGCACTTGTACAATTTTTGGAGCATAAACATTGGTATATTTAAAAAAAAAAAACACAGCCTGGATTTGGCCCTCTAGCGGCCCAGTTTTGGCCCCTAAACCACACTTCCCGCTCTAAACACATCACTCCATTAAACATTAAACAAATGGTCTCAGGGAATGATCTGAAGCGCCTCTTACCTTTTGTCCAGGTGAACCCTGCTCACCTCTTGGTCCTAGAGCTCCCTAATGCACAAAAAACAGCAATTAATGAGTTTTGCAGAGATTAGTAACTGTATATCTCCAATCAAATCTTGGTGTCTTTCACTCACCGGCTTACCATCAGGTCCCGGAGGTCCTTCCCTTCCCTTCTCTCCTCTCAAGCCCTAAACAGATCAGACGAACATTGAATAATTGATCAATAACATTGACTATGATGACATCGCTACATTTTTTGTGAATGGTTGGGCACTGTGAACAAACCGTAACACATCTTTCAATGTCAATCATTTTTGCAACTTTTGCCATGGTAACAAAACACATTGATGAGGTGATGTGACGTGAAGTGTCAAATCGGTTCCTAGAAATCGCATAATAAGTACAAACAATAATGTATGACAAAAAGGAAATTGAGGTGGAAAACCTCCATTGTGTTAACTATTATTGTGTTAACCTATAAAGGCACACAAGAGTACGGGAGAGGAGGAGCAGTGTTTCTGTAAGAGACACAGCAGCTATAACCGCTGCACAACTGAGCTGCCGCAAAATAATTAAGCTTTATATGAGTGGCCTTCAGATGCACAGACTGACCCTGGGTCCTGGAGGCCCTGGAGGGCCCGTTCTGTCTCCATCCTCCACTGCAGGCTCCCGCTCCAGAGGACACTGAGAGGAAGAGAAGCAGAAACTATCCTCAGATCATGACTGAGAGCAAAGCAGGGAATCTCAACCAATGAGGACAGCAGAATAAGAGCACTCACCCGATCATCATCCTGAAAAACAATGAAAGAGAGAATGAACTGTTAAAATGAGTTCTTGCATAACCAAGAACTGACTCTCTCTACTTTAAAAAAATCCACTACCTACTTTCTCTTATTCATACATATATATGTTTTGTTCGTACCACAGAGTAGATCTCACAGGCCGTTTCTCTCTCGCTCTGCTGTGGATCACAGTACAACCTCAGCTTCTGGAGCTCCACCTGCAGACCACAAATATACAGTACAAAACATCAGAAATAGCATAAATAAAATTATGCAACTTGTAACACTGTGCTAACACTTCTCTTTTGCAATGAAATCATGCTAGAAACAATTTACATACAAGTTGTGAGAGGAACATGGGAAGTAAAGAATACTTGGTAATATGCTAAAAACAGGCTAATCCTCTTTAGCAACTTGTGATTTGGTCGCTTACAAAGTTATATAGTAAAAAATGCATAATTCCTGATAGCAACTTACAGAGATGGAAATGAGACGGGGAGACATTTGCAATGTAATGGCAAGTAGCTGGTAATGCTATTTTAAGAGGAAAATATGCTATTTTCCACTAGCAATATGCTAATAATGTTAGCAATGTGTTAATGAAGTGCTACAATTACTAGCATTGTGCTAAACTATTATAGTCCATCCCACTATGTTAATGAATGATAGCAACACATAACACAATTTGTGCTAGGAAGATTTAAACTAAATGGTAAAAAAAAACTTACAAAGTGCAAAAAAACCTACTAATTAATATTAGCAACATGACATTAAGCAACAGCAATATTTTTGCAATAACTAGCGAATAAATGTTATTTTAAGAAACAAAATGCTATTTACCACTAGTAACAATGTGCTAACACTCCTCTGCTGCTGCTACTGAGATGCTAACAACCTGCTAGTGATAGGAACATGCTAATTAAACAGTAAAAACCTTGAATGATACTACAATTGTGTTAAGTAAGTAGCTAATAAATGCTAATGTAAGAACAGATGATGACTTAGCCGAGTAATGTAATGTATTACCATGTCAAGACGTGCTAACAAAACAAAAATTAAACAATAGCTCATAGTAATGCAACATACTAGTCTGAATGATAATGCAATTATCTTTTTAATTCCTTGTTTACAATGTAAGGCACTTTGAATTACCCTGTGTAAGACATATGCTATACAAAAACTTGCCTTCAGCGTGAATCATGAACACAAGGAAGCAATAAAGAGGGTTCTTCAGTCGTAGTTTTAATAAGTGATCTTAGATGTTGGTAACCCCCTGGCACTCACAGGAGCTGTGGAGTCTGATCCAGAGAACTTGGAGATCTGAGTTTTCCCGTTGATGAAAATGGGAGCGACTGGCTCCAGGGGCTGATCCTGTATCTGCTGACCGTCCAGAAAACAGGACACCTGTCTGGGTGTGACCAGGAGCTTCAGCTGGTGCCAGCGGCCATCAAACAGAGCCTGGAAAACAAACACTCAGTCATTACCGTGAGCTGCAGAGCCTCGTTCAATTTATTTTCTTTAACAGGAACATCCGTTTGAAGGCCTTCCAGAGCAAGCGTTTTAATGAGAGGACCCCTCTGACGGAGGAAGAGCTCTCATGGAAATAATGACACAGACTGAAGCTTCTCCTCAAAGCTGGAACAAGCTCAGGAGCTTGAAGAGTGGAGCATTCAACACTTCTGACTCCGAGAGCTATTAAACCTTCAGAGTTGATGACCTACAGTGGAAAACAGGGAGCTGAAATTGGGCTTTGACCATGAGAGTCACGTCTCGAAGAGGAAATTCACTTCACAGCAGCAGCGTTCGGTTTACACTCTTAATGGCCATTGCAAATGTAATGAAATTTTCTGCAGCTGTGTTCTCATCAAGATGTTTCCGTTTGTTCTTGTGAACTTCCACAAGTTAATTCATGCTACCAACATTTTAACATGTTTAGTTGTGCTAGCAACATAGAAGTAAAGTAATAGATCATGGTAGCACAATGCTAACACTGAAGTTTAAAATTAGGTAGACACGCTAGCAGTATATTTACATATATTTACAATTACAGTTGGGGGAGGAACATTCCAACTAAATGGTAAAAACACTTGCAATAAGATGACAAAGTTGCTAATACACTTTAGCAACGTGCTAGTAAGTAGTTAATATTTTAAGATGTCAAGACACAAATTCCCACTATAAATGTGTGAATCATAGTAGCAAATAGTTTGTTTGTAAGTGCTAAGAATGCTGCTATTAAAATTGTAAAGTGGGGGAGGCGATCGTTACTTCGTGAACGGTCATTTCAGTTTTCGCCTCAAAGAGAAGCTTGATTCTTCAGACATTCAAGGCATCTTTAATGAAGATGATTAAAAAAGATTTAAAAAAAAAAAAGATTCAGTATGTACTTCCATCGAGCCACAGAATTAAAAAAGGGACAGACTAAAGGCTGCTTCACATCTAACCAAGTATTCGGTCTTTCACAGGGAAACGACCAATGAAAGCTGCTGTTTGTGAATGAAACATGAAAGAGCCACTGGATGGCGCTCGATACACACTCCTGCTTCAATCTCACGACAGAAAGTAACACTATAGAACTACGAGATAAACAAAATAGGAGACTATTAACACCAAAAAGCTTGTATTGACGGTGTCTGATCATCAAGAGTTGTTCAATAAAGCTCTCAAAGATTATAAAACAGCCGGCGTGTGGCTGATCTCCGCTGAGTAATGGAAAGTTCCTTCAACTTGGTGCTTCGTTGTTTTGACTCTTGTTCAATTATGAGAACGATTCATTTGAACAATTCATTTGTATCATTCATATCGGAAAAATTGGATCTAATTATAAAACGTTACGATAAAGCCCGAAAACAATTGAGCAAAAAACACCAATCCGAGTAAATAAACATGCTTGTCACTGTCTTTTGATTATTAACAGTGTTATCCACATTTTAACCGAGTCATTACTAAAGACTCAGATTCCTTCTTTTCACAAACGACACATCATTACAAATGAGCGCCAACAAATGGTAGGGCACTGCATCCACTTTTAACGTTTAAAGTTCTAATATGCCTGAAAAAAGAAGCTAATTCACTTTTGCAGCTGGCTATTAATTAGATAATAATGCCATTTCAAGAAGACAAGATGCTAATGTAGAAATGTGCTAATCATGCTAGAAATGGGTTAATAAAGTGTTAGGAAAGCTAGCATTGTGCTTATACACCAGTTCATCACCTTACGAAGGTGCCAATTCATTCTAGCAACATATTTACATCCAATTTGTAATAGAACCATTCAAACTAAATTGTTAAAAAAGCTTGCAATATGGTGACAAAGATGCTAACACACTTCAGTCCAGGTGAAAATGTACACTATAAATGTGTTAAACATGCGAGCAATGTGTTAATGAATAATGCGTCCCAATCTGAACACTATGCACTGCACCCTTAAAGTGGATACTCATTTTCATCAGAAAATTTACTCTTTTTAGCTTGTGAGACAAGAATGTGCTCTATCTGGGGCGCACAAAAACATCACGTGCCGGAAGTGGTTTTGCCACATCATCACGCACGACGTGTGCGAAAACTTAACTCCTTCTCCACTCCTTCATTTTAAAATATAATAAATATACAAATGTTGACGTTATTTATTTCTGTGCGTCTTCTTTAAAAGTGAGTCGTATTACCGAGAGTTCTTGTTTGTTTGGATCCCAGAGAAAACTCCTTCCGCCTGAGCCCAGGGGATTGTGGGTAATATCACCCGGATGAGTGTTCGTGGATCTGCACTTCAGTATCTAACTGTAAAAAGTACATATACTCTGACACTTTTTTAATGTACGCTACGGTTTGGGACACTCTAATTCTCATTTCGCACCCATAAAAGTGTGAATAGTATTTCTGCGCAATAGGAAGTGCTGAACTGTAGTGCCTACACTTGCCGCAAGGGGGGTGGGGTCAGAAGTGAGCAGGTTTTCATTCACTCCAAAGTTAAAAATGCTTTGGAGCTGACAAAAATATGTTTACACCATGGTGCTGCGTTGTTTTTTTTTTTTTTTATTCAGATCGATAGTTTTTATCTTGATGAGCACTCTGAGGAGGTGAATTATTTGTAAACTTCTTTGTTTAAGTCAGATGTCCTTGCTACGCCCATGCCCCGCCTCTCTGGACCCATTTATGGCTACCAGGTAGTAAAGCAGTTCCAGGCTGGCTACGCCCATTTTGTTAATGCTCTCCCGTTCACACGAAATTTCGCACATACTGCTTCCCTGTTATATTCAGTCGATGGTTTGTCCCCGTCTGTGAACCTCCAGGTTCTAGTTACACCCCTGCTCTATTATACATACTAATCTTTAGACCCCTACACTAGACTCAGGTTTTTAGTTGAGGAGCGCCTGTTTATTGTGACATCATGAGGGACTCATGTGCATCAGGGTGAATGTTTCTTCTCACCTGCAAGCTCGGGGTGTGAAAGCGGACCCTCTGGTCCTCGCTGGAGCTGTGAGTGCTGCTGAAAGAGACAGACTTCTCTCCTCCATTCAGGGTCACAGCCGCCTGAATCAGTCCATCTCGGGAAGCAACCCTCCACAAGTCCAGAGTTCCCCGGCTGGAGGGGCCCCGCAGACGCAAGGTCGACACAAACACATAGGAGGGAGGGAGGCCCTCGGGAAAGATCTCGCTAGAGACCCAAACACATTAATTTTGTCTTCTACATTTTACTTGTTAGGACACTATAAAACATGTTTTGTATGCATTTACTCTGCTTTGCATTTTACAGTCATTTTACAGGAAAAAACTTCAGTAAACTAGGCTAAAGTGTACTTCTTGGAGTTTAACAGTATTAAAACTCTTTTACAGTTTGAAAGTGTGCTTAAATTTTTATGAGACTCTCAGTTTAAGCCACAACTCATCCGATAATGACACCATGAAAATTTACAGAATTTGCAGAGATTTTCCAGACTTGCTTTACTTGTTTTAGTCTGAAAAGATGAGCCTGAACCCTAAGAGCAGTTTGAAAAGAGTTTGAAGACCACTTTGGATGAGAGGATGTCAGTAACCTGGCTCTGAAGAAGCCTCTCTCAAATCAGCATCACAGACAAACGAATCCTTCAGGAAGAAAGCTCAGACTGACCGCGTGTTCTCTGTGATGTCAATGCTCCGGTCAAGCAGAAAAGCCTCTTCAGAACTCAGCGAGCCTGGAATCTTCTTCCCTTTTAGGTGGATCTTCATCCCCAGCAGCAGCTCGAATCCCTTCTCATCACGAGAGGCCACCGGGATCCGAGTGGGACACACCGACTCTGTGAGCAGGTCAAAGTTAACCTTCTCCTCTCACATACACAATCTCACGTTTAAATCACTTTAAATCTCTGACACCAGCTACCAAAGTTTCAGATATGGCTCGACTTGATTCGCAAGTCGATTCGACTTAATTCAACCAGTCATAGAATCTCATTCCATCTGTCAGGAGACGCGTGTCAGCGGTGGTAGACGGGGCTTGTTCGCTGGGCTTCCTCGAATGAGGGGTTTTAAACAGGGGAGAAAAACTCAATGACTTCTTCTGGGGTTTTATCATATTTTGAGGTTTTTAGAACGGAAAATGAAGACAATGTGTTTTTTTGTGGGTACCTTAAAATTTTACTAAATTGTTGAGTTTACTTAATACAGTTTAGTATTGGTAAAATGTTTAATAACTATCTAAGATTACACATACAAATTAAATAGAATTACTCAAGATCTGTACTACTCGTCCTTGAGCATGCTCAAAGAAGCACAGCTCCACTCCCCCACACGTCCAAACGTTGCTGAGGTTTTGGGGTGACCTATGTTCATTCGGATCTGCTTCATTTTTAACTCGTTCTTCCTTGAAAGAGGTGTTTTTAACGGAGGACAAACACTGACCAACTTCAGCAGTTTTTAATCATATTTCCGCGTTTTAGGTGAGAAATTTAAGACTATGTGTCAGGCCAATAAGTATTTATTTTGCCTTTTAAGGACCTTTAATGATCACAGCTGTCTATTGATTGTTCTATAACAACCCAAAAGAATGTTCCCTGCTCACCTTCGCAGATCTTCTGCTGCATGGCGTCTCGTATTCTCTGGATGTCGCTGTAGTCCTCCGCATACAGCACATAATCCTGTTCCGGTTTATTAGCGATCGTCACCAGCTCTGACGTGGTGATCTCTGAACCCACGCCCACTGCGAAAACAGTGATGCCCTGAACCCGCGCCTCCACGCTGGCATCTGTGACATCATCCTGAGACTTCCCGTCTGTCACCACCACACAGATCCGCTTCTTCACATCGCTGCGCTGAGAGGACGCAAACACGTGGTTCACGGCAAATCTAATGGCACGGCCGGTGCGGGTGTTTCCTCCCAGGTACCTGTCAGAGAGAACCAGTGAACCACACTCACTCTCTCCCTCTTTCTCCTACATCTCTCTCTTCTCACTCTTTCTCCTCACATCCATTTTCTTTTTCTCATTGCCTCCCCCCCCTCCCCCTATTAGAATGATCTCAAATTCTGAAAAAATGCTCCTGTAAAAAAAGGTAAAAATTACGGCTTGGAATACCAATCTTTGGGAGCTACTTTTATTCATTTAAGCTCAAATGCACAGTTTCTAAATCTCTGGCAACCCCAACAACTACTTTTATTCCTTTAAACACACATGCAAATTTTCTAACTCTCTGGCAACACCAAGACATAAATCAAACCAGCTGTAAACGATTATTTAAAACCCAGAACAGTGAATTTGTGTCTATTTAAGACCCTATGGAAACCCTGTTGATAAAAAAAAAATCTTATTTCCCCACATACCCGATCCCGCGGATGGCGTCGATCAGCTGAGCAGTGCTTCCGTGCTGCCCCAGAGGGATCTCCAGGCGGGGGGCATCGCTATATTGGATCACAGCGACCTGCGTGTTATGAGGGCTCACGTGGAAGCCAGCGGTGAGATTCATCAGCCAGTGCTTGGCCCTCTCGAAGTCCAGGTCCCCTACGCTCCAGGAGCCGTCCATGATGAAGACCAGGTCATTCACCGCCGTGCTGCAGCCTACAGGGGAGCCACGCCGAAGCGTTAAACTCGTTCAAGGTGTATCTGATTAGGGTTGGAGCTCACCTGCTCTAGCGTCATCGTCCTGCGCTGCAGCCGAGCAAGCGAGGAGAAGCAGAGGCGCAGAGATCCAGCGCATGGTGGAGTAAAGGTGCTTCTACAAACTACTGTTTAGGGAGAAAGAAAGAGCTTTAGAGTCATTTTATGGGACAGTTTTGTCATGCTTAAATAGCAGAAGATAAAATGAATCATTTTCATATATGATTAATTAATTATTTGTGATATGGCTACTGAGGAACAAATCAAAGTTTTAGCTTAAATGTATTGAATATTAATGTTCCTCACTGATCATTCTGATATTGAGCCTCTTGCATGTCTGATGCACAAGTGCCTTGTTTATGTGGCATCAATGTAATCTGAATTACTCAGAAAAAACATTTTCTCATCTCCCTTTCCCTCGGTCTCTCTCTCTCCCCTTTCATTCAAATTCTCTCCTCAATTCTTCCTCTTCAACTTTCTCTTTCTTTCTCTCTCTCTTCCCCCTTTCTTCTTGATCTTTGTCTCTCTCCCTCTATCTCTCATTCTCCCCACTCCCTTTCTCTCTCTCCCTCTCTCCCCATCTCTTTTTCCCTATCTACCCTCTCTTTCACCTTTGCTTCGCTTCTCCTGCTCTTTTCCTTCCCCCTCACCCCCTCCTTCCCCACTTTCTCTCACTCCCACTTTCTCCCCCGCCTCTTTCTTTTTCTCCCCATCTCTTCTCATTTATTATTCTCCCATTCTCTCTTCCTCTTCCTACTTCCCCGTTTCTACTTCTCTCTCTATCCTCTCTTCCCTCTCGATCTCTCCCTCTCTCTCTTTCCTTCTCGTGCTCCCCCTTTCTTTTTCTCCTTCTGGCTTTCTCAGGGCCTCTCCCTCCCTCTAATCTCTTCTTTTTTATCTTCCTCTTTTTTCTCTCTCCATTTTTCTCCCCCACTCTCCTACTGCTCACTCTCTTCCTCTTCTACTTTCTCCCCGACCCTCTTTCTTCTTCCTCTCTCTTTCTCCTTTTCTCTCTTTCCCTCCCATCTCTCCCTCTCTCTTCCTATCCCCCTTTTTCTTTCTCTCCATCCCCATCTCACTCTTTCGCCTCTCCCCCTCTGTCCCACTCCCACCCTTTCTCCTTTTTCCCCTCACTCTCTCTCCCACCACCTCTATCTCTCAATCCCTCCCTCTATTCCTCTCCACTTTCCCAATCTTTTTCTTCTCCTCCCCGTCTTTCCTCTCTATTCCCCATTCCCTCTCCCTCTCCCTTTTGTGTTTCCCTCTATCTTGTGAGAAATACATTTAAATCATAAAAACTGACTGATTTTGTAAAGAAAAAAAAGACAGTATTTGTTCTGTATTTTATGGATTTCTTCTAAAGTGTAGATCAAAGGAACTTCATAGTTTACCTTGAAGGACATCTTGTTATTTTGACTTGAAATAATAAGAGATTAACTGGAATGGTGGTAAACGGCTCCTCCGCTGAACCCCAAAGTTTTAGTTCTCATGCCCTTCCAGTTCTTCCGCGCAGTAAACATCAGCACCTGGCAGCGCTCAGTTTCACTGTACCCTCTCGGTTCCTGCGCCGCGTGTAATTACGACAGTAATCACAACATATTGAGAGCAATTACCAGAAACTAATCCCAGACGTGACCCTCATCTGAACCAGCTTTCTCACTACTGTTTATTTCGTTTCAAATCCTAAAATTGCAAAGGTTCCACTCTAGGTTCCAAATACGATCCAAAAGTAGCACTGTTCATTATTTAACGCCAGGTTAAAACAGCTCCCTCACTTTTATGCCGCTCTATAAACTGGAGATGATGCATCAGCCAGATGCAGAGCTCTCCAGCACACGCAGCCTCAGCACCAGGTGGTTTCAGAGAGCCGTTTCTTCACTCATATAAAAGATGTCTGTATGTGGTTTACTTTATAAAGCAACGACGAGCTGAAGTGAAACAGCAGCTACAAAGAAAACAAGAGAGTGCTCGCAGAAACTACAAGAAGAAGATAAGATGAGAACATTGTGAAATTAAGTTATAAAATTATATAAAGAAATTAAATGTTTTCTCAAAGTGTATTTTTTGTGTTTAAGTTGTTTTGGACTTTTACAAAAAGTAAAATATCTATAAGATGTCATCAATAATAAAAAAAAAGAATGCAGTTTCCAGGAACCTGTGCTGACATTTGAAAGCAGTAAACCAACGTAGATCAGTAGCTATAAGTTTGTTCAGGTTTAGGTGTTCCTGAAAATAAAATTCCCAACTTTAACTCTAATGGTTTCATCAGATAATAAATCCTCATTTTCTTACTTTATTTCATTGCATGTATTTAAGTTGAGCACCTCGTTTTACGCACTTATTTAAATGCAGCCCTGCTTTTATTTCATTTATCAGATAACATAAATATATGCTCAGTTCTAGAGCAATGCGTTTGTCTAAAGGAATTGTTCAGAATTAATTTGATATTGAGTTAGTTTTTAGTTTTGAGAACATAGGCACCATTGATTTCTGATGTTCTCGTGTTACCATTTTCTCCACCTGTGCTCACCTGAAGAGCTTTTAGTTCAAAGAAAGGACAAAAATGACGAGTAATGAAGCCTGCAACTGTTCAGGATTCGATCAATCTGTGCCGAGTTGATGTCACCTGCAAAGCAAAGTTCTTCATATTTTATTTTATTTAGCTCGAATTCCTTGTCTGATTCCTTCCATATTGTGCCACTCTTCGACTTTGTGCTTGTTACTTCTGCAACTGCTGCAGTAATGCAGTTAATTACATGTAATGGACCTGAAAGCGCACAAACAGAATCTCTTAATGACGAAAGGAGCAGGCTCACTGAAGAAAAACAATCCGCAGATGCAGCATTGGAGCGTTAGTTTAAAAGACCTAAAGCCTAATCCTACTGTCTAAATAAAACATTTTAAAAATCTAATTAATATTTTATAAGCTGTGTTTAAGGTGTTTTTGTCTGTTAGGAACTCCGGGGCCTCTGAAGAACAGCCAGAGAAAAAACTTAAATGAGCCCAAGTTTAGAATGAAATGTTCATAAATCCCTGAACTTCAGTCAAATGTGGAATTCACTTTTGAACATTGTTTTATGTGTGGTTTTATGGCAAGCCTGTAAGTTAAGTCTCGTAAAATCTGCTGCTGCTGTCTTGTCTTTACTCTCGAGTGCTCACTCTTCCTGACTAAGATGAACAAAAAAATCTAAATCTGCACTTTAAAAGTTGCAGATTTCAATATGAAACATATTTTTCAAGCTTGTTCTGAAGACGCACCAAGTCAATTCTGGTGGAAATATAAAACTAAAAACAGTTAATATTTTTAAGATTCTACAAAGAGCTCGGTTAGAAGGTCCCAACATCTGTTTAAATTTGTTAAATCACTGAAAACACAGACAGTAATCTTACCTCCTGCCTCCGGTGTTCCCTCGATCAGTCAATCATAAGCGATGCTTCTTCCAGCTGCAGCTTCTGTCCATTAGAGCTGGTAAATGAACAGAGCTGGAGATGGGACACGCTCCCTTGGAGTCCCCAGCAGCAGGTTCCAGAGGAGATCTGAGGAGCTGAGAGGTTGGAGCTGCTCCTCAGGCTCTAAACTAACCGAGCTGAAGCTCTGCTGCCCTCTGCCGCACATCCTCCCACAATGTGTTCAAGAGCAGCCTTGCATCTGCCTGCAAAACCGGAGGCTGCTTTTCAGGGGATGTTCCCCTCCCACACTCCAGCAGGTGGCAGTAATGTACAATTACACTAAATGACTGCTGGATGTCCACACTGCCAATAAACCACCTTAAAGGAGTAGAGTTAGAGAACCAGCGACAATGAATGAAAATCTCAGAGTGAGGATCAAATGTGAAATAAATTTTAGTTTGTTTAATTTTCAGAAGAGTTCCTTAATTGTTTGTTGTTTAATTCTTTTCTTGAAAAAAGTCAACATAGTCAACGCATAGCCATCTTACATTACCCTCTTACGCTGCAACACACTGCTGCATGATCAGGCTTACTGAAACCATAAACGGTGCATGCTCATTCTGAAAGCGTATTAATTCCTCATTGTTTATATTCTATTAAAACATTTTTAATATGTATTGTCATGTGCTAACAGCCTGTTTAAAGTTACCTTGCAAAACATGTTAAGAGTACACAATGATCAAATAAGAAAAATACAATATTGAAGTTATTAAAAAAATGTTTTAGGTTGTATAAGGTCAGTTCAATAAAGTTTCTGTTCAGATTTCTTGCATCCATTTTTTCCTCTCGGATCAAATTGGGCTTTTTTGACAAAAATTTTCCTACAACGTCAAAATATTTTTCCTGAATCTTTGACCAATATGCAATAATAGTATTGTGAACATTTATGTCTATGAAGATTGATATTGTTATTTCTTTTTCTTTGTGTGCACTCTGTGGTAACAACGATTAATTTTTTAATTAAATAAATGAATATTAAGCAATTACGACATTTAAAATTAGAGTAGAATATCACATGTTCAACTAAAAGTTCTTTATTTCATCCACCTCTTTCTCTCCCTCAGTAATCTTTGAAGAGGTCCATGGTACAGATGTATAGTATTCAAGCGAAATTAAAAAAAGATGTGTGTAAAGACATTTTTTAAATAAAATTGTTATTTTGCTCAAGTTATTATATGCAACTTAAACATTCTCAGCATTCCTAGAACCCAAGAGTAATTGTAAAAAAGGAAGTAGTATTAGGTGTAATAAAACTATTAAAAATAAAACTAATACAAATATTGTATTAAATCAATTTATAACTGCATGGAAATACTGTATCGGTGCCACTTTTTCTGGAAATGCATCACTCAGGATTCAAGAATTCGGTTCCTAAACAAAACAACTAGAGTTATTGTAGTTCTGTTCTTGCTGTCTCTATATGGGTTGATTTCTTAGTTCATGAAAAAAAAAGCAGTTCTGTAAATGCAGGGCTGAAAGTGTGCTTCTGGAAATACTGTCCTGAAAGTGTAGCCTCTGACTCTGCAAGTGGATAACATCGATTCTTGAGCCCCTGCTGGCTCAAATACACTGCAGACTTGCTAGCAGCTTAGCTGACGAGCATTAAGGGGCTAGCGTAGGGAACTCGAAAAAAACCTCTCATTTAAAAAAAAAAAAAAAAAAAACCTTTTGAATACTGAAACGTTCAAGGTTGCCTTTTATTGTGAAATCTGCTCTTATTCCTCAAAAGAATAAGGTTTCCCAATTCAGAACCCCTTTAATCAGCTATTTCCAGTGTGTTATTGCTTAGTAATAAATGTGTAACTGCATCACATTTCCAGTTAAGGTCCTTCAGAGAGCAACTCATGTGTTTACAATTGCAACAATCAAATTAAATGTACAAAAAAAAATGCAATGAGTTTCACAGATCAGGTCATCACAACTCCCGTACCTCAGTGCATCACTAAAGTCTTATTAAAGACTACCAGGTCTTCAGCTTTCCTGGACGTCTGGATGTCGTGTGCAGGGATCTTCTGAACATCTTCAGGTAGATGAGCGTTAGTGCAATCGTGACGCAGCTCCCGCAGTAAACCAAGAAAACCGTTCTCTCTTCTGGCAGAAAACACTTCGATAGCCGAAAATCAGAGCGGGAAAATGTCCCCTAGAGGTAGAGAAATATAAACACACGGTAGCACAGGTTTAAAGAGAGTTGCGAATAAATGTTAAATATTCCACATCGCTGTTATTATTTTCATGCTTTAGAAACATTCACAGCTTCCCCCTGGAGTTTATCGTTAAAACTTGGATTGTGTTATTCATTTAATTCTCTCATCAGACAACTGGACCTTAAGTTTGTATGTTCTTTATGCTGGGAAGGTGATTAGCACCTGCCTCAGTCAGCGAGGCTCCCAGGGGCCTCACAGAGGAAACTCCTATCAACTCTACCTGATTCTCACGAGGACTTTGTGAAGCTGCTTTGAAAGCAAATGCTAAAGAAGCGCTATATAAAAACTGATTGATTGATTTGCTTATTCATGCAGCTCTCATTTTTAATCAGAACTGTTAAAAAGGAGAATGGGGGTTACTGACCATCATGAAGCTGGGGTTGTTACGGTTTCTCCAGCTGAAGGACGGCACGCTGACCTCAGGGTAGAGCTCCTCGTGGAGAACCTTACACCCGCTGTGAGTGTGGCCGCTAAGAATGAGCCGGGGCTTGAACCACCACAGGAGCTGCGAGAGAAAATGCCTAGTTTAATGAGCTTTCTCCAGTCGCCTAAATTAACAGAGAGAGAACTCAGGATAAAATTACATTAGTGAATTAGCGAAATAGAATCTAGATTTTTTCCATAACTAGGTGGAGACTGAGAGAATACTGATTGGGTCACTAAACCCAATGGTTTGCAACACTCACAATAGAGGGAAGTCAATATCAGGTGTGTTCGCATTTGACACACTTTATAAAAGTGCTCAAACAGACATGAGCCGATAAAACATCATATCAGATGTCATATCAGATTAAACATAATGCTGTGCACAAACAGGGGTTAAAAAAAATCTAATCCAAAATGGTGTATAAGAGGTATTCGGTTTCCTCTCGATGCTGAATGCAGGGATTTAAAAATCCTAGGGATTTATGTCCCTTAACTTTTTTTTACCACATTGAAATTATTCCAAAGTAATTAATTTAACCAATGCACTTGAAAATTGTAAAAGTAAAGGTGTGCCTCACTGTGTTCAGGGTTAATAATGTAATTTAAGACCTATACCATAACATCAAAACACACCCAAACCTAATTTAGCATAATAAACACAAAATTTCAGTAACATAATTTGTAATGCTAGCACTTTTATGTTTTTAAGCATTTACAAAGGCATCTCAAACTCTGGCAACCTTAACAGTCAGTTTTTTTTTTATATATATATACTTAAGAGCATTTTCTCAATCTCTGGCAACTCTTACAATCACATTTATCTTTTTTTTCCATTCATGAGTGTTATGTCAAATCTGGCAACCCTAAGCAGCACTTTTACGATTTTGAGGATTCATGAAGGTTTTCTCAAACTTTGGCAACCCTAACTATGAATTATATTTTTGAGCATGTATGCAACTCTGGCAACCCCAAGCAACAACAAAAACTCATATCAGATGAGCTTTCCATGGACATCAGAAAAATAAGACCGAGAACATTTAATTTCTTTAGCTCACTTCTTGTTTTAATCACACAAAAGTGAATTTGTATGGTAAAGCTGAAAATAATTGTATTAAACAGACAACTGAACGTCTTTAGCAGTATTCTGATGAAAATAAAATGACTACTTCTCATATATACACACACATCATACTAAATGAAGTACCTTCCTGGAGGCATCTTTGGACAGAACATCGTATCGCTCCTGAAACTGCTGCTCACGCTCTCCAGGAGGCGCTGCATCCACTCCCGTACACATGGTGTCGCTGACTCTATACAGAGGGTAATGCTGTGGAGGGTTTATTCAGTATGATCATCACACTCAGGAACGGGGCTCCTGTAGGATTCTGGATGAACACAGAACACACTCACCTGTAACAGAACAGGAGCCGTCGGGGGGAAACGTGTGGTGTTCTTGCACTGGTCGTCGTGCTCTGGGCCCTAAAAACGTGAACAAACAACTGCTCACTGTTTGGGTTGACTGTGTGAAGTGAGTGTGGAGTTTATAATACAACTGCAAGCAGTAATGCAGGGCCAAGCATGCAGTGGAAGACCAATCAGCAGCTGTAGCATTATCGAGGAAAATAGTTTTCAAGCGCTATTACACACAAAAATCAGTTTTGAAGGAAAAACTTGAGAGGTATAAACCATATAAAATTTCATCACTTCGGGCCACTAGAGGGCAGTGTGATATACGTCTGCGTTACCTGAATGGAGCAGTTTAAGGCATGAGAGAGTCTGAGTAGCTCCTCCTCCACATTTTGGCAAATCGGACAGTGATCTCCATGCAGAGCAACGCTGTTCACCAGCAAGAAACTGTGAAGAGAGACTGTTCATCAATTTTATTGAAACAAGATTAAGGGGGAAGGAACCCGATACTTGACCCAAAGAGGCTGAAGGTCTGCGTGTCTTGAAACAGTGCTTAAAAGATTTTAATAATTAACATAAACTCATACATCATAGTCCTTAATTGATTTATGAGACATTTGACTATTATCATCATTCTACATAAGAAATTAGAGTGATAATTATTAATGATAATGTTACGCTTAAACTCACTCGCTGACCTTTAATTTACTTACAGTTGATGTCAATAATATTGTTAGAAGTGTTTTGCGCTTTAAAAGCTCGACTTTTCTAACACTATCCAAATTGAGTTTTAAATGCAAGCAATTTATGCAAGCAAAAAGTCAGTAGGAGAAAACTAATTAAAGGAAAATTACAGGTAATTGGTCATAAAAAGAATGCAAATAAGATATTTGTAGTAATTCTTTATAAATCTTTATTGTTATAGGTGTTAAGATATGCACGCGAAAGCACACACACACATATATATATATATATATATATATATATATATATATATATATATATATATATATATATACATATATTATATACATATATTATATAACTGCAATTATGAACTCGTGTACTTACTTGACTCCTTTAATAGATAAAATCTTTGCTGATCCCACATTAAACGCCTGCTCGAAACGTTTCAGCTTCTGCTTCGTCATTCTATCAGTCAAGACAACGGTATGTTTTCATATAAGCGTAAACTCAACAAAGACGTACAACTTAAAACTCACTCGTAATGAAAGCCTATATCATGATTTCCAACAACAACCACAAGCTTTGTGTCGCTAGAATGCCGGAAGATCCGCTTGAAGCGCCTCACGTCCTCCTCCCAATCCTAAACAGAGAGGAACACTTTAATGGTCGACACATTACAAAATACATGACAATAATTTGTTAAGTGTTAATAAATTTAAGATATGTTTCGCTTTACAGCGATACTAAAAAAAAGTCATTTAAATTAATTCCATTTAGTTCTTTATTAATTTGTTGTGATTGCACCAACTAATCCGGCTGATGACTGAGTCTTTATCAAAAGTTAAAGTAATATTTAAAATAAATACTGCAATCTCAACTCCAGTTACTGCAAACCGGACCTGATCTGAGCTCCACTTCCCCTCATCAAAGACGTCTCCTAAAATAAAGACAGCTTCTGGATTTAGTAGCCAGAGGGCTGTCTGGAACGCTCTCTCCATTTGCCATTCTCTGAAAAGGAAATCAGCCAAAAAAATATTGTGAATTGATGTCATCGATAACACATTAACAAGCACTGCTTATCAATATAGAGTCTCTCTGCCATTTGCTTCAGTCACAATCTCAATTGTCAACAATAAAAAAAAAAATGTTAACCTAAATGTTTTGCAAATTTTTTTTCAATTATTTAAAAAAAACAAAGTCAAGCTCAGGCATAGAAGCAGATAATTATTATGTTCAACAACATTATTAACATTTACAACAATGGCGTATACATATTTAACACAGAGTATAATCATATTGGGGCTATAGAAAAAAGAAGAAAATACAATAATAACAGAGATGAAAAGATACATAAGTCAATTGAAAAGCCAAAAGGATTTGCAGTGCATTGAGAAGTACAATCGAATAGGAATATGTTTATCATTTATATTAGTAGTTTATATTAGCCAAACTTGTGTTTATATCGGTTTTAAAATAAAGAGAAACATGATTGCAGTTTAATAGTTTTTTCTAACAACGAAAAAAAGTATTGTTTGATGTAGCTTAGTGAATGACGCGAATTTCTCTGCGCATGCGCACGGAGCGCAAATACAACGCGCGATTAGCTGATAAAATAAATCGTCACATTCACAGCTAACCGTACTCTGATAAAATATGCTTTAGATATGACGAAAAAACAGAAGATTTTGACCCCTTAAACAGGACGTTTTATTCAGAATATGAGCTATACAATAATACAGCGATTTTATAACTAATTTACCCACGCTGGCTAAAATACAAAAACGAAACGCTACCTTCTTAGCTTGTCGAGCCAGTGTCCTTTAATAGCCCCTAATAAATGAGTATCTGAGAGAAACAAAACTCGTAAAGCCGACTGTGTATCTTCGTTTTCAATGAGCGGCCACGAGCAACGCAAAATAATAGGGTAGTAAATCCCATATTCACACAAAATAAACACGCAGACAAGTGCTACACTCAGTGACACCGCTAATCTACCACTCAACCCGAGCATTAAAATAAATCAAATATTTTTAAATACAAAGTAAAAAAAATCTTCCGCATTCACTAATTCTGAGATTTTTCTATCGACTCATTACCGCCACCGCTGGAATGGAGGGACTCTGCTATAGGTGCGTTGTCGCCACCTAAAGGATTGGAGAACGAGTAAAAATAGTCACATTATATTCCATCAGATATTTAATAAATCGTGTATTTATTTTAAAAATAAGCACGTTTCTACGATACACCATATATTCTGAAATGGATATCACAAAGGTCGATTTATTTCATGGACTGAAAACCAAAACTCAAAAGTGTTTAAGTTAACAAGTAAAATAAAAAAACAGAACTGAAATTGGTGAATCAAGCAAAAGTGCAGTTAACCCTTAAAAAGTGCTGTATGTGATATTGTGTATGTTGACATATTTCATGATGTCAACAGGTATTTTTCCTGCAGTAAATGATGGTCCATCTGCCTTAAAAAATCTCATACCTGTAGTTTCCAATCGGCTTTCCTCACCCTCCTAAATCTCTTTCTTCGATAAACTCTTGAAACTATCTCCAAATAATAAAAAATCTATCCAAACTCAACAGACACTTTCAGAAACCCACATAGGAATAGGAATATAAAGTGAATTTTATTAGTATGTGGAAAACAAACACTCACACATGCAGAGAAAACATCTTCCCCGGTGAATAATAATACATTTTATTTAAAAGCGCAAGCTCAAGGTCAATGTAAAACAAAATCATAAAAACAAGATAAAACACAGAGATAGAAATATACTAAAGACAAGCACTCAGAGTGTACGGTTACCGTGAGTTTAAACAGGTGGGCTTCGAGTCTGGTTTTAAAGAGTGGAAGGGAATCAATGTTGCGGCTGTCATCGGGGAGTTGGTTCCAGAGTTTTGGAGCAGAGCGACTAAAAGCTCTTCTCCCATGGAGCTGAGTGTAACGGAGAGGCATACAGTGTTGGATGGATGAGGCTAATCTAAGGGAACGGGAGGAAACATAATCCTGTATGAGGTCAGACGGACAAGGAGGTCATGAATGGCTTTAAATGTGTAAAGGAGAATTTTGATTATGATTCTAGAAGTGATTGGAAGCCAGTGGAGACCTTGTAAAACATGAGTAATGTGGTGAAAAGAACCCCTCTGCGAGGTCACTGGAGCATCTGTGACCGGGGCAGGTTCTAATCACCTCCCCAGCATCAAGACTATTTGAACTATAGATCCATTGACGAACAGAACTCAGCAACTGAGAAAAAACAAGGCAGAAACAAACAAATAGTGGTTAGAACAGTGGAACACGAACTACAAACAGGTGATTAACATCAGCTCCACAATGAGTGATAAATGATGAGGAGAGGTTAGATAGGTACATTGAACCATTGATCCATGTTTCTTTGTTTTTGTAAGAATTCTAGCCACTATGTTCTGGTCTAACTGTAATTTATGTAGCACAGCAGCTGAGCAGCCGGCTAACAGAGCACTTTAATAATCCATTCTGGAGGTCATGAAAGAATTTTCTGCATCTACAATACTCTGTATTTAGCAATGTTCTAAAGGGCGAAGTAACAAAGGAAGTATGGTTCTTAAATGTCAGTTCACTATCTATAATAACATCAAGATTTTTAACCGTAGGGAAAAACATAAAACGTAAATATTCTATATTTGCTTTTTAGAGCTAAATTTATCAGGATTTAGCATAAGGACATTTTCGGTCATCCAGTCATTAATATCAGCAAACCAGTCCAAGATTTTCTTTAGCTTTGAAAGGTTGTTGGGAGCTGGGTGTCGTCTGCATAGGAATGGAAACTAACCTCATGTCTCCAAAAAATTTTACTGAGTAACAGCATGTAGATTGAGAATAGGATGGGTCCCAGAACAGATCCTTGTGGAGCTCCTTACTCTACTTCTATTTTGTCTGATGAGTCTCCATTGACATGAACGAACTGACTCCGGATTTAAACCATCTTAGAACCTGTCCCTGGATGTCTGCGTAGTTCTCTAGTCTCTCGAGCGTAATCCCAGTCAAGTAACAGATCGTTTAAACCCTTAACCAGCGCAGTCTCAGTGCTGTGATACACTGAATCCAGAATCTGAAGATCTTCATAGAGGTTGTTCTTCTGTAAGAAGAAGCTGAGCTGTGTTATTACAACTTTCTCTAATATTTTTGACAGGAAGATTGGCTATAGTTGGATAACTCAGTAGGTGCCAGATGTGTTTTCTTGATTAACTGTTTAATTATTGCATGTTTGAGCTGTTTATGAACATAACCTAATGATAAAAATTTGAATAATATATTGAGAAATTGTTCTTGAGCTATTGGTAGCAGTTAATTCAGTAATTTTGTTGGCACAGAACCAAGGGAGCATGTCATTAATTTGATGCATGTGATTATCTTACACAGTTCTTCTGACAACCCAAAGCAACAACAAAAACATCTATCAGATGAGCTTTACATGGACATCAGAAAAATAAGAGCTGTGAAAAATGATTTATCACCTAGAAGAGTGAATTCAAGACTTTTGAAGGCCTACAATGTTGACTTTTTAACAGTAACACCCTGTATTCCTGCTTTCTCGGAACACGAGCTGCGTCATAATTGAAGTCATGCGAGGTTGGTTTGTAACAGAACACAGTCAATACAATTACTCTCAGAGATAGAAACACAAACGCTGGACGTTTTAACTCCAGATCTAGTTTAGTCTTGTGTTATTTGATGCCTTTTTCGAGTATGGACAACATTTAACAAACCGGTAAGCACTCTGGAACTTCATTTCTTATGTAACACAATGTGCTGCATGCATGAGATGTGAAATTACTTTTTATTAAGTATCTTAACAAAGAGTGTTTAGGGTGAGAACCTGAACAGACATGAATTTAACTGAAGAATATCACTTTGCAGATGCTGCTTTTGAACTCCATCCATTTGAGAAGAAAAACACCTAGTTTCGGGATGACTTTAGGTTTGATTTTAAGGATAATTTCTCCTCATGAACACATTTTTCTCATAAGTAACGTCTGCTGCATTTTAGGTCCTATAGTGCTGATTTATCTCATGGTTACAACAGCTGAACTCGGGACCACTACAAATCTTAAAGAGATTGCTGTCGGACGGTGTTATGATTACGTGACCCTGGTTCATCCCAAAACAAAGTAAACACTTCAACATTTACACATTTTTGTGAGTGGATCGGACAAAAAGATAGCACTTTAAAGACGTTCTCTTAACAGATATAACTGTGAGGAGATTTGGCGAGAGTTTGAAAAGGCTGTAATTACGAGAACACCTCTCGATGTCCGCGTTAGAGATTACCGACGCATGTTCCGGGATATAACTCAGATCTTACCATGCGACAAGGTGAAGTGCATCTGCTTTATTTAATTAAACGAGCATGCAGTAGCAGCTTTCTTTTACTCATCAAAACAAGATATGGTTTAATGATTTGAAGACGTTATTAAACATACAATATATATGCAAAATTAAGCAGACAATATATCTGCATTTTCAATTACTTTGAGTGTTCCCAATTTTTCTTTCAACCCTTATTTTAATCCTTTTCTCTGATTCAGTTTTTGATTCTGTGGAGTCACTTTGGTACAACTCTCTCCAGGGGCGGGCTTAACTGAGCTGCCTCCTCATTGGTCGGTTGTGCTTGCAGTAACATAGCTGCATTGAATTAAAAACAATGTGGGGCAAAGTACATTTTATAAATTTGTCCCAGGAGTGAAACCGCAGAGTCAAAAATGGGAAATTATCTCATGTGAAACTACAAAAATTGACAAACATCCAACAAGTTATTTAATGTTTTCCAACGTTTAGCCATTAGCAGATTGTTTGGTTGAATTTTGTTTCCCAGCAGAACTAAAACAAACATGACTCTCGATTCTCCCAGAAATCTAGTAGGTGCCAGCCTTAAAGGGGCGCCATGTCCCTCATGTTGAATGGTAGGGGAAAAAAACTGCTAAAACAATGTTATTAAAGAAATGTAACAGTAAATGTATTTGTAAAATATTGCAATGGAAAGTCAAGATCTGTTCATCACTAAATCCAATAGTGCTGGCAAAACTTTTTGACTGGGGATGCAGTCAACCCTGACTACCCTGATACTTACCCTGGACAAGCCTACTTAAATACAGTACCGCTTGGGAATAAAACTTTAAAAACAGTATTGTTCTAGCTACCAAACACGCAGGTAAAATAGGGATTGACAAAAATAAGTCACAGCACAAATCCATCTGAGGTAAAATAAGTGCCCAATTTTATAGAATGAAAATGTTTGACCTTTAAGCTTCAAAACAAACAAATCTGACCCTTTCTTTTAAAAGGTAGCTAAATTCCGTACCATCTTTAATATAGCTAGATTTTTAAAGAAGCGGTGCTATTTTTACAGTTGCTCTTCTGGAGTAATACAAGAGACTTTCTCCGAAGCTTCGTAGCTGCAACGGGGCCTTATTGGACGTTGGAAGACACGCTGGTGGGGTTCATGTTCAACGATCTGATATGGTGTGGTCACCGAATAAAAGATCGAGGTAATGACAGTGATTGCAGATGTTAGAAAGAGCTTATATTAAATCTATGTTAGTACGTTCACATTAAGAACAGAAGTAGTTTGTATGTTAATCCTGAATCCATGCAGAGAAACTAGGGATGATATCGGTTCTGGTATGTAGAAAATGCCTGGTAGCACTGCAGAGAATTTAGAGTTCATGTTATCCCAGGCAAATATATGCATATATGCAGCTGTTCTGACCAATCAGGAGCTCCCTCTAGAGGAGTGGTTTTAAAGTACGAGTAGAGTAACCATGGTGCACATTTGACAAGCTGGTCACAGAGTAGTTCAGCTACAGAAAATGCTACCGATTTAAGTTTTTTAGCGAATGTCCTTGCAGACTTCATTAAATATTCATGAGATTGGTTCATTTAAAAGCACAGACCTTTGCACAAACCATGCCTCATTGTGACTTGGATTGTTTTTAACCAATATTGTGATATCGATTTATGATGGAATTATCATTTTTTAAAGATTTTTACGTTTCATATTTTTCCAACAATAACGAGTACGTAATCGTTACAGTATTTCGATGAGTAATAATCAACATTACAATCTGAAACTAAGCAAAAATAGAATAAAACCCTGTGATGCATTAATCAATATAAAGAAACTTTACCTTTTTCAACCACAATGTCGTGCAGGACTCCTACACTGATTGAATTGTTGATCTTCCAGCCTTGAAGGCCTATGAAACCTGCTGTAAGTATTCAATAGTCAGCAACAAATCAAACTAAACTGAAAATTAAAGAAGTTTTAAAATGCAATATGTGGCTTTCCCATCCATCTTCTTATTGCCTTTGTCCCTTTCGGTGTCACAAAGCGGAATGAACCTCCAAGTCAATAATTAAAGCAGCGGATGCCCTTCCAGCCACAACCCAACGCTGGGAAACAACCCCACACACTTAACCACTATGGTTACACTATGGTTATACTCAATTCACTTATTACGCGAAACCGAAGCACCCGGAGTAAAGCAAGCGATGATGGGGAGAACATGCAAACTCCACACAAAAATGCCAACTGACCAAGACTCGAACCAGCAACCTTCTTGTGAACAATGATATAAAACTCTGAAAGGAATTCAGGACCTTAATTCAAATGTACTTTTAATGATCTTTTCTGTTTATTGTGAGGCTTTGACTATCAGACGTGTCCAGAATGGTCGAGCTGTGTGAACCATCCCGTGTACTCCCTGTGGAAGCAGGCTTCTCAGAACGTAAGTCTGTTTGACAAACAAGCATGATTATTTAGGACTCGCTTCAATGAAAGATTTTTTAGATTAACTATATTGCCATTACACATGTACAAGAACAAGGCAACAAAATGCATTTTTGGTCTAACCAGAAGTGCAATAAACAGCAAGAGCAGCATATAGGTGGGAGTATAAGTGCACATAAGTGCAGGTGTTCAATTAATCCTTTAATCTTTTACACCTTCAACCTTTTTATTTATTATTCTCAGGTTAGCTTAAGTAAGTCAAATCTGCCCTAAACTCTAATATTTAAATGGTTGGTCAGAAGACTCATTTGTGGTCAGTTGTTTCTCTTAAGCTTTTACATTAAAAATCTTTCATCAAAGATTAAAAATCATTTTTAAATCAAAAACTCGATAGTCAGTAATTGGAATCAATTACATTTCTTTTAATTAATTGCTTTTTAAATATATTACAAAACATAATAATCATCATAAAGTAAAATAGTACTCATGCATCATGGATAAAAATAGGTTAGTTTCTCAAAGCAAAAGTCTTTTCATCGAATGTAAGATTTTTCTCACTCGGTCGTCCATCATCAGGTGTCTCCTGGCTCTGGAGATGCAGCCGCTCCGCTGGCAAGTCGGTCTGCTCAGTGCATGTCTTCATTTTTTATACCTGTTACGACGCATTCCCATCTCGACCGTTCATTAGCTTGTCTTTCATGCATTCTCGGCATGTCCAGCTCGTGTCCAAATCATGTCATGTTCATGATAACACAAACTACCTCTTTTGCCCACCAGGCAGGCTCACAGATGCACAGAGTTAACTTTTGGCCTACTTACTTCACCTTTCACCTAGATCTGCTCTACGCATGCAGAATGCAGTTCAAGAATACCTCTCTTACAAGCACATCCTCATTTAGTACCGTAATTCATGTAATGTCTTTAAATTAGGCATGAGAATGAAGTTAAAAAGGGACAAAGTTATGTACAGAGTAGTGCAATAGGGTATTTGCAAAATGAACCTGAAGCGTGAAACCTGAAGGCAGGAGAGAAAACAGACTGTGGGTAGGGTGAGAGGAGTCCTTCAGAACATACATGAGATTCAAAGTGAAACGGAGTTCATTGATGAACTCGATTAAAAATAGTTGTTGGTAAATCTCCACAGTTTGCGCTGGCAGCATGCGGAAATATTACAGTGTTGCTAAACGGATCCATTCATCAGGCCTTCAACACAAAAAGGTTTGGTTACTGAATTATTGATTTATTTATGTTGCTTTTTTCTGCTAAATGCTTTCATGTAAATGAAATTAACTTTCTGGAGTTGTGCATTTGGTAACGAGGCTCTAAACTAACTGAGGAACTGACCTGACTTTCCTTTCTAGATGAGAATTTAGTTTATCTGCATTTCATTTATGGTTCTTTTAACTGTTTTAGTTTTGTTCTTGTTTTTGTGTGCACTGCAAATAACATTCAGTTTTTGCTCTTTTTCCCTGATATGATAACATTTATTTTCATTATTAGACAGGTCTTATTAATAACATAAAAAACACATTTATTTCTATTTTATTAATGCATCCATGTTTGTTCCTCAGCATGTTTGGCAGCGTGGAACTGGACAATCTAAATCCGCAGATGATAAACCATGTTCACATCAAAGTAGCGTACAACCTGGAGGGACCCTTTGTGTAAGACACAATCCACTCATGATCAAATAAATGCACTATAATTTCTTTCAAACTTGCATCTAGCAAACGTGTAGCTAGCAGGTTCTAAAGCAAATCAGAAAGAGCCAATCAAAATATCGACAAATCTCATACTTTAAGGGATTTTTAAAATATTTTGTCTAGAGTGACAAGAACATCCATGAATAGTTTGGTTGCTTAACAAAAAGCTAGATTACAGCGACACGTCATCTGGGATTCATTTGACTTTAAATTCTTTTTATCCCATCAGGGAGTCGTGTGCTCGGGGATCGATCCTGGAGCTTACAGACATCCTCAGAAAGCGAGGCTTTCACTGGACCTGCTCAGATAATGATTTGTATGTTATCAATGGTATTTAAAATGTACTCGTCTACTAGCCTTGCCGAAAGAACTAGTTGTGATTGTGCCAGCTTACGCAAAGCACTCCTAAGTAACTTTATGGATGTCAATTGTTGACTTATTTGGCGCTCGTCTACCCTTATGACTAAAAAATCTACTTCAAGACTTATATCAATAACATCAAAAACACACAAATGTTTTTCGCATAACAACAAACTGTTTACTTCAAATACATTGTTAGAAAGCCTAACTATCACTTTTATGTTTTTGAGCATTTCCGAATGTTTCCTCAAACTCTGGCAACGCTAACCATGCCTTTAAGTTGAGCATTTTCAGGATTTTTTACATTTAACATTTTTTTCAGTATCTGGCAACCCCAACAATCAATGTACTGCTTTTGAGCGTTTATACAAGTTTTCTTAATATCTGGCAACCCCGATAATCACACTTACATTTTTTTTTTACATTTATGAGTCTTACATCAATAGTTGGCAGCCGTAATGATCACTTTCAAGATTTTATGAATTTTTTGAGTGTTTTAGTTTTTTTATATCTCAAACTGTCTACATCAAATTAATACTTTAACGCTTCAGTTTTGGAATGGTCAAATACAGGAAAAGCTTCTTTTTTTATGGGTGTCCTTGTGATGATTGCAGCGGAGTTCTGTTTCATGTTATTCCTGGCCAACAAAATGCTGAGCCTCTATAACCGTTTCAGAACTTAAAGCATGTTTATATCTAAACAGGATGCTGATGTTTCTGCAATGCATGAAGAATCCCAGATGGACGGTGTGTCAAAGACTTCAGATGCCTTTACAAAACTTGTGAATAACAGGTGAATGTGAGCAATAAAAAACTTGACGCTCCACTTACTCAAACCATACGTGCGCCAATCGAGAAGCTGCAATATCCAACGAACCTGATACTACGTCAGGATGAAAACCAGAACTCTTCCTGCAAAGGAGACAAGTGTTTACCATTGGTCCAGTACCAATTACAAATTCACCACGGACGGACACATGAAGTGAAGTCTTTCACATCCTTTTTCATTCATTCATCTTCATGTCGGCAATCTTCTCTTTCGGGGTCGCCACAGCGGAATGAACCGCCAACTCTCTGGCATATGTTTTATGTGGCGGATGCCCTTCCAGCCGCAACCCATCGCTGGGAAACACATCCTTTTTTTCCATATTTTTAATTTTTGAGCATTTGTACACAGTGAGCAGAAAAGTGAAGATACATAATCAGGATGAAGCAAATAAATAAAACGTGCAAATAAATCACAGCTCAAACTAATTTTTCTCTACTTCCTCCATTACATTTAACAAGTATCCCTGCTGATTTTACTGTGTGCAGTGAACTTTAATAAACATACATTTTTATACAACTGTCTCCTGGTTGAGTTTCTCACTCGTTAGTAGAGGATGTATACAGTTTTGGCAAGAATTCACAAGAAGCAATGTTAACGATTACTGAATATACTTTCAATGAGGACGGACATATGCTGAGGAGTTTCTTGTAGGACTTCTCTGAGACTACTACACTAACGTGCAAGCGTCATTTACATTAGTTTAGAATTGGGTCGATTGCTATATTTAAGTTTCTTTTTGAATGTTGATGAAGAGCTACACAAAATCAACATTTAAAACTGGTTTTATTGCAACGTTATGCAATTATTTAACACACCTAGAGGTATTAAACAAAGAGAGAAAGGAGAGTTGAAGCTTTTACAAAAAGTTTCAAAAACGCTCTGCTGCCGCAAATAATACATTTACAAAATATATACAATCATAAATAACTCTACAATAAATGAATAAACACGATAAAGAAAACAATAGAATGAGGACTGCCTTGTGAGTGTAGCAATACCTTTAGCAGTCAGTCTTGAGGATTGGTGTGAAAGGAAAAGCTGACAAAGTTATCAAATTACGCGTCACTTTGTCACGAATTCAAATAGTGTTTCCTTAAGACGACGAGGGAGTCATGAATATTCATAAACCACGCCCACCACCTCGCCTTTTCACAATCGCAGAAAGTTGAGGCACCGGCGCCATGTTGGAAAGCAACACGCGGGTAAGTTTCAAGTAAACAAAAACAAAACCCCAAAAACACTCACCTTAAAAGCCAGTTCACCTGTTGAGTCCCACCCCTCCCTCGCCAGAAGACGTCATCTCCGGTTTAGGCGTGAACGCGGAATTGAATCTTCATCACCACGCTAGCAGCATTTGTTAATATGATTATTATGCTAATCACATAATCAATTACTAATGTTTTCAGTTTCTTTTAGATTATGAAGGAATTCGTCAATATTTAGCTAATATCAGTCTGAAGAAAAATGCTTTATTTCCTTTTTTGAATGCTAAAAGATGTTAAATAGCAGAATTCTTCTTGTTTCGCATTGATTACTGACCAGTTGAACTACTATCTGTTCAGAGATAATGTAGACACGCTGTATTCTGGTTACTTGCAGAAGTTTTTTTCAATAATAATATTTGTATAATATTATAATAACTTAATTTACATTTTAATAATACTATATTTGAAAAGTAGTCATTATTTTTTTAACTACTAATGTGTGAAAGTACAATTTGACTGAAGTGTGTTTTTGATTAAAAAATTAATAAAATCTGCATTTGGTGGAAGCAAATCTTCCCTACCTTTAACCCTCCTTTCAAAATATCTTCTTCACCCCAGAAGTCCACCTTGAGACGGGCACTCGCTAAAAACTTCCTCGGATCTCTCACGAATGGCTGAATGAAATGCCTCTCTGATGGTTGTGAATAAAATAGAACAAAAGATGGACAACCGATCAATTCTTTTGAGCTTTGACCTGTAGGTATTTATTTCTAGAAATGATTTTAAAGATCAGGGTGTCCGGAACGCAGTGAGTCTTCATTAACCCATAATGACACTATCTGTTCATTGCTTACCTGTTAAACCTGATTAACTCAACCAGAACTTTTAAGGAAGACATCATTTTTAGTTTATTTCAAAATGTTGTAGTAACACTATAATTAATCAAAAATATCTTAATTCTGAAACATAACCAATTCAAAAGCAGCACACTTTGTCACACGTACACCCACAGCTTCTGGAGCATATCAGACAAGACTGCATATTAAATAACCATGTAATTCATTAAATAGTCATGTTCTTGGCAGCATCAAAACTTCATCAACCCAAACTTGGTTTTCATTAACTCGTCATTTGCCAGACCTCAGGATCAAAATTCTCAACACATTTCACAATTGATGTGAGCAGAAATATACACAGAACTGCATCCCTATGTTCTCTGGAGTCACCTTCAGTGAAACGTCTCACCATTATTGAGGTGAACAGAAGCGTCCACAGAAAAGAATGCTCCCGGAGCTGTTGTGGCGAATAAAGAACAGGAAGGGATGATCTGCTCTGAATCTCTCAGGCCTCATTAAACACCGGTTAGACACTACAGCTCCAGTGGCTGCAGCTGCCTCGCTACCTTCCTCATCCAATATAAGGGTGCTCTGGTGGACTACAGTGGACAACACAAGTCCAGAGCTTGGAGAGAGTCTGGAGAAATCGGCATGCATTGGGTCAAAGGCATCCTGCATTCCAAGAGCTATCAGAACTGGCTTTAAGTTGATGCTCTCATCCAGCCGAAACCGAGGTAGAAACACCTCCACTTCCAGCAAGTCCATCATGTCTGGGCGGACCCAGTCCAGCAGAGACTCTGGAGTTAAACAGCTCTCTAACTGAACAGAAAAAAGAGGAGACTATTAATGAAACCAAAGATGAGATGACTCAAAATAGGCAGATCCAACCTGCCCATTTGCTTTCTACCATCTAACTCTTACCTTCTGCAGCTCATCAGCCTCCTCTTCCATCTGATTGGGCAGCAGGATGAGCATGCTCAGTTCTCTGCCAGCATATGGAAGCTCCAGGATCTGTATGTTCACCTCCGGAATAAATGCCAGAGGAAACCGAGCCTTCTGGTACATTAGCTGCACAGGCCGGGACTCAGTCTAAAAAGCAAACATATAAACATCAGAGAAACGAAGCTTTGTGACTATCAAGAAGAGAATGTATCTACACATGTGACTACCTTGTTGATCCAGAACTGTTCCTCTCTAGTGTGTTCTTCTCTGAACACACTCTCCCAGCTGCTCTTCAAATAAACAGCATTGATAAGAACCAGACGACTCAGAGAGTCCAGATCACCCTCAGCCAACAGGTTCTGAATCTTGTCTGAAAGTTACACAGAAATGTTTAGCATCCAAACATCGTTCGCTCAGCCAGCCATCTAGCTTTATTGGTCTCAAACATATAGACACACACCATTAGTCTTCTCCCCCACCCAGCTGTTGATGGTCTTTCGTGACTCTTCTGACTGGTTGATGAAGTCCAATGTCTGTAGATCGGCTTTGTAAAGACAGCCAGTCTTCTCCAGAAACTCCTGCCAAAGACAAACAGATCAATGAAAATAAAAAACACTGTAATAGAGAGAATTACCACAGTAAGAACCTCACCTGATGGAAGCTAAAGGACTGTTCTCCAAAAAGCCGGTTGGTCAGGATCAGAGTATGAGAGTCTACATTCTTTGTGTTCATCTCACATATAAGTTTGGAAAAGGCACCTTGAACTTCATCATCATCATCTGGAAAGCTCAAAACCTTCAGAATAGACAGACTTCAACTCAAACCAAGAAAATACTTAACAATGAAAAAGTATTGCCCTGAAAAACAAACAATTCAGACAGCAAAGTTCTTAGCAACACTCATTCTGAATAAGCGGTCCGTGTACAATTCTGAGCCTGTAATTGCTTGAATAACCCTGGATCAGGTTATGGTTCAATCAATCATCTCAAACCTTGAAGTCTAATCACGTACAACGTTTATCCTAACTTCATCAACATTCAGCAACAGGACAAATCTGACCAAGGTAAACTTTAAGACTGTACAACTCCAACCATTGATAGCTCTGAACCTGTACAACAGTCACTCTAACTTCATCATCACCTGGACAAGTAAATATCAGAATAATTTAGACCCTGGTCAATTTTGTTGTCCAGGTTCAAAGTTGTGAATGGTAGGAGTTGTCCAGGTTCAGTCACTCTAACTTCATCATCACCTGGACAAGTAAATATCAGAATAATTTAGACCCTGGTCATTTTTGTTGTCCAGGTTCAAAGTTGTGAATGGTAGGAGTTGTCCAGGTTCAGTCACTCTAACTTCATCATCACCTGGACAAGTAAATATCAGAATAATTTAGACCCTGGTCAATTTTGTTGTCCAGGTTCAAAGTTGTGAATGGTAGGAGTTGTCCAGGTTCAGTCACTCTAACTTCAGCCAAATGCGGACAATTAAACAAGATAACTTTGAACCTGGAAAACTTGGAACCTGGACAACAGTCATCCTAACTTCATCAAGATGTGGACAAGTAAACAACAGGATAACTCTGACACAGGTCAACTTTGAACCTGAACCTGGACAAAAGTCATCCTAACTTCATCAATATGTAAACAAGTAAACAACAGTATAACTCTGACCAAAGTCAACATCAGTCCTGGATAACTCTGAACAAATGTCAACCTAAATTCATCAACAGAAGAACTCTGACCCAAAACGGCAATCCTAAATTAATCAACACCAAGAAGAGTCAATGACAGGATAACTCTGGTCATGTTACACTTTGATCTGGTACAACTCCAACCATGGATTCCCGCTAAAATCACAGTTATAAATGCACTCGTGACCCCGAGCAAAACTGAAACTGAACAGATTACCCAAGTTTGACTTTTTACACCAAAGACAAAAGTAACCACCTACAAAACTCTCATATAACCAGTTCAGTCAGTTAGGTCAGTTGCCTAATGTGACCCTGAACCAATTCTGACAACTATAATCCTAAAGAGCGCTGAAGATTGCAGGAATCCTCACCCAACATAAAGCTGAACTTTGATATCCGTCTCAGTTTCAGTCACTCCCTGATCTGATTAACACAGCACCACTCAACAGAAAGATCTTTAACTCTTCAACTATTCCCTCATAAAACTCTTTACTGCTTCCAACCTACTCTTCATGACACTCTTCCCTCCCTCCACCCTTCCTCACCCTCTGTATCTGCTGGGCAGTGTTTCCTGCGGTCCCGTTCTTCACCATGGCAAGAGCCGCTGAGATACTCAGAGGAGAGTAGAACATGTTTCCTCTTCCTCCTCGAGTGATCTCCTGGAGGAGCTGGAGTGAAAGGTGTCTGTGCGCGGCCACCAGAGGCTCCATGCTGCACACAAATTCAAGATTTTTTTTTCCATTGAAATGACAAACCAAAGCCTTGAAATTACAATGAAACATGAATGCAGGATCTCTTAAATTCGTAAAGAACACGTTGGTCTGGCTGGAATAAATGTAATTAAAATCACCCCCTTAGCTTCCCAATGTCAAAGTTGAAATGCAAATGTATTTAAATGAATCATTATTGATTAGTTGTTCTTTTTTATGAGTCAGTATTTGACTCAGATAAGTGATTAGCTCGCCTTTTTATTTGTGGCACTTTACAAATTAAGATCTACATCAGATTAACATTAAACATATTCTCAAACCTTCACTAACTTCTATTGAGATTATCATTACAAGTCACACAATCTGAATCAAAGGTGAAAAAGAGGTTTTAATCTATTCTACTCCTATCCTATGAATGCCTATAGTGTCTTTAGACGTTTGTTGTATTTGTGAATGTATATTGTCTGAATTTCCTGATATGTTTCGACCTGCTAAAAACCTCGAGAGTAGTAGGTGGATACACATCAACCACGCCGAAGTAGAAGTTCCACAGGCGACAAGTCTCACATTTTGCTTTCTGAACAAAGTTGAAGTGCTTTAAAAGACACAAATTTACCTATGCTAATTCAAATGTGTTTTATATATTAAATAAAACGATCCGTTTCATTGTTTAAAAAACTTTGCGTTTTCACTTCCGCATCTTCATCGGTGAACCGCTCTCTACGTTCATTTGCTGTCGTTCCACCGCACAGGCATCGGATTGGTTCTTGTTTATCTGGTGGAACAGGTCGATTTTACCCCATAATAACGAACAATTATAAATTTATATTATTAGTTAACAAAGAGTAACGCTATCAAAACGACCCTAACGAGAGTCACGTTAACACTGGTACGCGCAAAAAAAAACATCTTATGTCAAAAGAATACGATTTGAGATGACGCGAGAGATTAGATTTCTTTCAATATGAAAAAATAAGTTACTCACTTTAAGCTGAGACAGAAAGAGGAGACAGCGAATGAATCCGAAAGAATCTGCGAAAACACACACACGGTACAATAAAACTGCAAACTAACACACCTTCAGTCAATTCCTCTCTAACGTTAACACAAACCTTTCGCGACAGCAGCAATCGCTTTGCGGCAGGTGAGTTGAACTTGACAGCGCAGGAACACAAGAACATCAAAACCAGATCCAGAACTTGACTTCTTCATAACTGAGAAAGAAGTCGACCAACAGTTCACCCGAGAACCCCTGGAGGAGAGGCACACAGCTGGACGATGGCCACCGCAGGAGTGTTCGCGGGATTCAGACGCTTTTTGGGCAGAAACGCGAGCATCTGGAGGAGCCAGCGACTCTGGACTCGAACCTTGAAACCTTCAGTAAGGAGCAGTTCCAGAGAGACAGGGCACAATATTTGCAAATGTTGAGATTGCTAGATTTATTTGAGAAAGTGCTTTTAAAGACTAAATCAGGCATTGCACAATTATAACTTATTTCTATTTATTTAAAATGTAGCTAACGTCACGTATTATGCAATTTACGTGTGCATGCTGACAAAATGTGCCAGAGGCGAGCAGAGTTTATTGACCCTAGAGAGAGAAGGGAGAAAAAGAAAGAGAGGAGGTCGACCATAGCGAGAAGAGAAAAAGAGGAGGGAGAAAGAAAGAGAGAAGAAGAGGAGGATGAGTGCGCGAGACGAATAGAGGACGAGAGTGAGAGAAAGAAGAGAGAAGGAAGGTGAAAGAGACTGAAGGGGAAGAGCGTGTGAGAAAGGAGGGAGAAGGAATAGTGGAGAGAGAGAAGAGGAGAGATTAAGAAAGAGGATGAGAGAAAAGATGAGGAGGAAGAGAGAAGTAAGAAGAGAGAGGGAGAACGAGATGGGGAGACAAAAAGATAGAGGATGGATAGGACAGGATGAGAGAGAAAAAGAAGATGAAGCAGTGAGAGGAGAGAGTGAGAAAAATAGAAAAGAGAGAAGGGAGATGGAGAAAGAGAGGGAAGAGGAGAGATTAAGAAAGAGAATGAGAAAAGATCAAACGAGGAGAGAGGAGGAAGAGGAAAGAGAACAAAGCAGTGAGAGAGGGAGAAGAGGGTAGAGAGTGAGAGAGAACGAGAGAAGAGGATAGAGAGAGAGAATTAAAGAAGAATTAGAGGAGAGAGAGAGGGAGAGGACAGGAACAGAAGAGGACGGAGAGATCTTTCGCGGAGAGAGCGACGCGACAGACAGGGGAATGCCTCCTCTCCCAGACGAACTTGACATGGCGAAAGAGAGTAGACAAAGAAAGATCCCGAGAGAAGAGTCGAGAGAGAGAGGGGGACAACGAAGAGGCTAGAAGAGGAAGGGAGACGGGAAAGAAGAGGAGACAGGAGAGAACGAGGAGACGGAGAGGGGAGAGACGAAAGGAGGCCGAGAACGAGGAGTAGGGAGGAGTGAGACCTGTGAGCGATACATAGAGAGATGGCAGAGAGAGGGACCCGAGAGTAGGAGGAGGCACCGAGAGAGAAGGAAGAGAAAGAGGTAGAGGGAGAGATAGCTGAGAGAACGAAGGAGAGGGACGGCGGATGAGTTTACCGCTTTGAGATAGGAGAGAAGAGGAGAGAACGAAGATAACGGGAGGAAAGAGCGAGAGCGAGACCGAGTGGAGAATAGAGAGGGGAACAGGACGGCAGAATGAGGAGACCTCGAGGAGCGGACGGGAAAAGACCTAAAATGAATGGGGAAGGCGGAGAAGACGAGAGAGATACGATCGGACAGGACAGATGGGGAGGGAATGGACACGACAAACCCGAGGAGAGAGAGAGAAGACAAAGAGCGAGAGACAGAGAAGAGCGACGAGGGAGGGAGATTTGGAGAAAAGATCTTCACCGGAGAAGAGGAAGGAGAGATGATACGAGAGGGCAACAACGAGGCAGAGAAGATGAGAGAAGGAGAGAAGAGGGAGACGGCGAGGCGAGAGAGGAGAAAGGAGGGAGAAGAGGAGAAAGGAGGGAAGAGAAAGGTGAGAAGAGACGCACACTGATTGGCGGAGAAGAGGATAAGGATAGAGAGGGGGAGCCGAGATTTAGGAGAGAAAGAGAGAGGGGCAGTCGGGTAGACGGGCAGCAGAAGTAGAGGAAAAAGGAAAAGGAGAGAGAGAGAGAAGAGGGATAGAGAGGGAGAGAGAGAATGAGAGAAGAGGGAGAGAAGAGGATAGAGAGGGAGAGGATGAGAGAGGAAGGAGAGACAATGAGGAGTTGAGAGGGGGAAGGTCGAAGTACACAGACCTTACCTACCCCCCACACTCCGGGTAAAAACCAAATTAGCCGAGAGGATAGAGGAACGCGAGAGAGGATGGAGAGCTGAGAAGGAGTGAGCCAGAGGGAGACGCATCGCGGAGACTCGTAGACCACCGGAGAGAGACGCGGGTTCGTAGGAGAAGAGGAGAGAGACGGGAGAGATTCGTCTAGACGCCGATGACTCAAACAGGCACGAGGAGCCCGTCCAAAAAAGCCCACCACGAGACGAAAAGAGAGAGCGACCCCCGGGAAAAGAGGTAGCGACATGAAGAGAGTGAGGAAGAAAATGAGAAGAGGGAGAGAGAGGAGAGAGGCAAGAGAGAAGAGGAAGAGGATGAGGAGAGAACGAAGAGAGAGGGGATGGGAAGAGAGAATGAAGAGAGAGAAGGAGGAGAGAGAGCGAGTGAGCAGGGGACGAATGATTCCGAGAGGGAAGAGAAAGAGAAGAAGGGATAGATAGAGGGGAGAGAGGGTGATGACGAAGGCTAGAGAAGGAGAGAGAGGAATAGAGAGGAAGAGGGAGGGAACATCGAGAAGAGAAGAGGATAGAGAGGTGGAGGGAGAGACGAGAGGAGAAAGGACGACGAAGAAAGGAAGAGAGGGGAGAGGAGAGAATGAGAGAAGAGGATAGAAGGGAGACGAAGATGGAGGAAGAGGATAGAGAGAGGAGAGGAATAGGGAAGAGGAAGGAGAGGAGAGACGAAAGGAGGATAGAGACAATGAGAGAAGAGGATAGAGAGCGAGGAAAGAGGATAGAGAGAGAATGAGAGAAGAGGATATGGAGGGAGACGAGAGAATGAAGAGAAAGAGGATATAGAGAGCGAGGATGAGGATAGAGAGACAAAATGAGGAGGAAGGAGGATGTATGGATTCGGGAGGAGAGAATATGGAGATGGAAAAGGATAGAGCGGAGGAAAGGAAAAGAGGGATTGAGAGAAGAGGATAGAGAGCGAGGAGGAAAGAGGATAGAGAGAGCGAAGAAGCGAGCGAAGAGGTATGGAGGGAGACGGAGAAGAGAGAGAAGAGGATTAGAGAGCGAGGAGGCAAGAGGATTAGAGCAGCGAGACTGAGAGAAGAGGAGGATAGAGAGCGAAGAAAAGGAATAAGGAAGAAAAGAAGAAGAGCAGAACAGAAGAGAAAGAAAGACGGATAAAGCAGAAGAGCGATGAGAGAGAGTGATGGGAGAGAGAGCGAAAGGAAGACGAGGTAGACCGAATGACGAGAAGAGGATATGGAGGGCAGAGGGAGAGAGAAGAGAAGAGAGAAGAGGATAGAGAGCGAGGAGGAAGGGATAGGAAAGGAAAAAGTAAGAGGATAGAGAGAGAGAATGAGAGAAGAGGATTAGAGAGAGCGAGGAAAGAGGATAGAGAGAGAGAATGAGAGAAGAGGATAGAGAGCGAGGATAGAGGATAGAGAGAGAGAGAATGAGAGAAGAGGATATGGAGGGAGAGAGAGAATGAGAGAAGAGGATAGAGAGGGAGAGAGAAAGAGGATAGAGAGAGAATGAGAGGAGAGGGAGAGAGTATGTGATGTGTGCATGTTTGTGCAGAATTTTGTGTTTTTGGCTTCATTGAATCATTTGTTGATTTAGCGATGTTTGATTTAGGCTCATTTGAATTTATCTCAGACCTTTAACTACATTTTGTGTGGTTAACAAACAAACCTCACCTTTCACGAACATCATTAGATCTGCAAATAATAATTTGGCAAGAGCAAACACACTAATGTTAAAAAAACAGATTCTTGTTTGAGCAGGAATTTCAGTGGGTTTAACAAAACCACACGCAACAACATTTTCTCTGAAATGCACTCAGACAGAACTTCTCACAAAAGCGTTGCATCCTGAACAGTAGATGGCGCTGTAAGTCCCTTTCCTTTGCTCTTTCGGAGAAAGTGATGCACAATACGAAGCAAAATATATATTTTTAGATAACATATGATGTGTGTAGTACCTAAACAAATAAAAATAGACTTTAAAAAGAAGATTAAAACAGAGTAAATTGGTGTTTGGTAGATTACAACCATAGCAAACCTAATTTGATGCAGAATGTTGGATAGCTGACATTTTTTTTCTTTTTTACAATGGCATTGAAGAATTAAGCAAACAAAAAAGAAAGAATATAACAGAGTAAGAAGATCAAAGGAAACAAAAATAAATAAAACTATTACATAAAAAACGCCAGGGGATAAAGGTAAAAAAAAAAGTTAAATGAGAACAGCGAGAACAGATGAATAGATGCATTATTCAAAAATGTTAAATTTGGAGCACAAAAAGTTTTCACAGATTTTTTGTTTGCCAATGTAGAAATATTTGATGCATATAATTCTACTTATTTTTTAAAAACACTTTGCACTTGTGGATGTAAAACTTGGCGAGTAGAATAAATAAATTACAGATATAATAATCATTTGCTAGTTCTGGATCAAATTTTGTAACACCAAACAACACATTTTCTAAACATAGCGAGAAAGTGGCATGAATACAACTCTGTATGAAATGATAAACATTTCCCCACAGGTTTCGAGTGTGCTCACAAGTCCAAAACAGATGGAAAAGAGTCTCTGGGTATGAATTACAGAAAACACACGATACATCAATGTCGATCTTGAAACGAATTAAGAAAGATTTGACAAGGTAGCATCGATGGATGATTTTAAAGGAAATTTCTTATATATAATTTCTTATATAATTTCTTATAGATCTTATAATATACTTATTGGAAAGGGACCAAATCTTCTCCCAGCACAAGTTTTGGACACTCCTATTCCAGGAAGAAAGAGCTCGTGGAAAAGTGACACAGTTAGATTGGAATAAAGAACGTACTTTGACATTGTTCCTTTTGGACATTGACTGAAAACATAGTTTCCCAATGGGCGTATCAACTTGGATTGCCGTCACTTGGACACCCAAACATCTTTCACCACACGCAATCAAAACCTGACGCGTTCAGTTCCTGGCTTTTATTTGAGTGCATGCTTGCTTTTGTAGAAATTGTCATCCAATTTCTTGGATGCCAATTCAAGTTTAGTCATCTGAGGGTTTTCCTTTCTTCCGATTATTGCAAGTGTTTTGCTCTCTGAACAAACAAAATATTTTCTAACAATGTTGTTTATTACAATTAAGCTATGGTTAAAAAGTTGTTTAGCCTCCAATAGTCCCGTTACACACGTAATCTATATTTTTAAGAATGGTTTTTGGTGATACATCTGAAGCATTTTAGCACCTTAAAAAAAAAAAATCAGAAAATTACATCTATTTTGATCTTTGACGTCATAGGTAATACTAATCCTTGGCCAAAGGTGAACAATTAACATTTTGTATTTTTTGTGGCTTTGAACTTAATTCAGGTCTGAATGGGTTAAAAATTGAACAGGTCCTCTAGTGGCGACGAGGAAAAACAATACATTATTCACTTAAATGCTTGTATTTTGCAACAATTTAGTTACTCAGCTAATGGTTTGTGGCATTTTTTTAAAGAGAGAAAGAGGGTGCGAGGAAAAGAGAAGGAAGAAGAGAAAGGAGGAGAGAGATGAGAGGGAAAGAGAGTGCAAGAAGAGGGTGAGGGAGAAAAATGAGAGAGGGAGAAAGAGAGGAGGAAGAGGGTGAGAGAAAAAGAATAGGAAGGAGAGAGGAGGAGAGAGATAAGAGGGAAAGAGACTGCAAGAAGAGGGTGAGGAAGAAAAAGAGGATGGAAGAGGGTGAGAGAAAAAGAGTAGGAAGAAGAGAGAGGAGGAGAGAGATAAGAGGGAAAGAGACTGCAAGAAGAGAGTGTGGGAGAAAAAGGAGAAAGATGACAGAGAGAGGAGAGAGTGGCTGAGAGAGAAACAGCAATTGAAGGAGAGCTTGACATTGATGTGTGTGCATAATTGTTTGTGTGTTTTACCTTGTTTGAGTAATTATAGTGGATTTAATAGTAGATTTAACCATGTTTGATTTAGGCTCATTAGAATATAATTATCCACTTTCACCGTGATTGCATTTTGTGCCACCATTCATTCAACAGACTTCTGCGCCCTCTAGTGGGAACAAGGAAAAATAATACCCCATCTTCTTTAATACCTGTTTTTGGAACAATTACGCTGTTCGCCTTAACAGTAGACAGTTTCTTCTCCGCTCTATTTGTTTTCACAAGCACCTTCAGGTACACTTTTAGATTCAGGTGCACTCTGTTCCCTTCTCCTTTCCTCCTTTGACGATCCCTACTTGTGTGTCTCAGGGCAGGGCCGCGTCTCTCCTGGCATGTGTGACTCCCGTGTCGCTCCTGGTGTATCAGCGGCTCTCTGGACTGGTTTTGGCACTGGACTCTGGTAACACACGTCCTGTAGAGGACCTCTCGGGGTAGACGCAGGTGTGTTTGAGCTCTTCTCTTCTGCGCAGCCGCTGAGGTGCTGGTGCAGGCCGATTACCTGTACAGCTGCGGAGAGACTCAAAAGCTACACACGCTGCTGATTCAGAACTCACAGAGGTAAAGAACGGATAGTTTGGGTTAGTGATTTGTTTGACTCGTCTGATCTTCTGCTGTGCACAGTGAGGATGCAGAGTTCCTGTGGCGTCTGGCACGCTGCTCCAGGGATCTGGCTCTCATGATGTCTAACGCGGAGGAGAAGAAGAGACTCATATATGAGGCTTTGAACTACGCCAGTAAAGCACTGCAGAAGGACCAGGGGTCGTTCGCCGCGCACAAGGTCACTTCAGTCATTCAGAGCGATTCAGAATTAGATAGAGCTTCAGTCAGAGTGATTTGGAGTCATGTAGCGATTAATACACAACAATTCTGAGTCATGAAGAGATTCATTCAGAGCGATTCAGTCACGTCGAGATGTATTCAGAGCGATTCAGTCACGTCGAGATGTATTCAGAGCGATTCAGTCACGTCGAGATGTATTCAGAGCGATTCAGTCACGTCGAGGTTTATTCAGAGCGATTCAGTCACGTCGAGGTTTATTCAGAGCGATTCAGTCACGTCGAGGTTTATTCAGAGCGATTCAGTCACGTCGAGGTTTATTCAGAGCGATTCAGTCACGTCGAGGTTTATTCAGAGCGATTCAGTCACGTCGAGGTTTATTCAGAGCGATTCAGTCACATCGAGATTCATTCAGACTGATTCAGTCACGTAGAGATTCATTCAAACTGATTCAGTCACATAGAGATTCATTCACAGCAATTCAGAATCATGTAGGTTCATTCACAGTGATTCAGAGTCATGTAGAGATTCTGTCAAAGTGATTAAGAGGTGTTTTTAGTTTGGTTAATCAGAAAAGATGAGCATAAAACCTCAACCTTAGTGACTGGCTCTCACTTAAGTATCTCCCCTCTTAAATATGACAAAGTTACAATGTTGATCTAACATAAACAAACACACTACTTCAGAATTTTTGTTAAGGAAAATTAATGGAACATGATTCAACAAACCCAATGGATGCAGGTGAGAGTTGTTTTGAAAGAGACTCCTTATTTTGAGAGTTCTTCAAAATTATTCAAAGACTCAAAGAGCTTCACCTAAAGATCTAAAGAATTCTCTAGATGACGGAAACGATCACTGCAGGAAAATTGAATTTTCTCTTGCTTGATCAAAATGAATGTCATCTAGAGAATTCTTCAGAAGGATAGGAACCATTTATATTCATTAAGAGTTGGCTTCAAAGTCTCACTTTGGTTTGTTCAGACCGTAAGATTTATTTTAAGATTCCTTCCTAGGGATTCAGAACCATTTAGAGATTAATTTAGAGTCACAGAATCATGATGCATCTGGTCAATTAAAAATAGTTTCGAAATT
>UELW01000045.1:1196405-1263905 GCA_900490495.1 Danionella dracula | reverse complement strand
AGTTTTTTCACAGAAGCTATTGGTCAGAATTTGATCGTAGCAGAACCAGCAGCTGAACAATGATTTCTGACCAAATTTGGTGATTGTTGAGTGTTTATGGGAGAAGCTATTGATAATTTTTTCCTTGTTAAATATACATTTTAATTATATGTAAATAATTCATTTAGAGAGAATTCCAGAATTCTCTCTAAATGAGTTTTGTAGCAGAATAATGAATGAATAAGTAATTTTGGTGTCAGAAAAGTGTTTTTGAGTGAATCTGCAGTGTTTTTGGGGTTGGCTCTTTGCAGACGCTCCCTTAGCCGCCTCCTCTTAGATGCTCGCTTAGAGACACCAATCCAATTTTTTGGCTCAGACAGCTTTGTAGCTCATTGTCTACATTTCATGTGGAGCTGTTCTTGTGTGGGAGGGTTTGTGCTAGACTTAAAGGGGTCCTCCGCCCTCTTATTGAATGGTAGAGAAACTCTGGGGGCATTACCTGCCAGAACCATATGATTTGTTTGCTGTTGCGAGTGTAATGGCGGTACACAGTGTTCCTCTGCCAGTCCTGGAGATCCACCTCCTGCATGCCGCACAGCATCACCTGAACACAAATATCTGTCAGGTGCGTACACACAGGTGAGAAGCCTCCTACTGAACAACTCGCACACCTCCAGCTCCTTCTCATCGAAGTACTGCAGCCACTGGAGCGGCACAACCTCATTGAAGCCATCGAGGAAGGCTTTGGTCTGTGACTCCACACCGCGGGAGAACCTCCACTCTGCCATCAGCCTGCACACAGACAATTAGGTGAGATGCCATCACAGCACCGGAGTCATCTGCGCTTGCTCAGGAGCAACACACACCCGATGTATTCCTCTTTGTTCTCCTCCGTCACAAGAACGTTGGCACCGTCCTCCTTCAAGTCGTGCGAGCTGAGCTTGCCGAGGATCTCCATGTCGACGCTGAAGAACATCTCCAGACCACATTCCTCGATGTTGTTATCCCTGGAGAGAGAGAGAGAGAGAGAGAGAGAGAGAGAGAGAGAAGACCTCTTCAGATCCTGAATAAAGTACTGGATAGTGGTACTTAAGTAAAAGTACAGTTACTGTACTGGAAAATTTCTTGAGAGAAAATAACAGAACTTGCTAAGAATTCTAATCAAGTAATAGTATGAAAGAATTCAGTAATTTTGTACTTAAATATGAAAAGTATCTTCTTAAATACTTAGAAGTGTCTGTGAAGAGAAGTTTATGTGAACAAGTAAGATGTTTTGATTTGACCAGAAAAAAAAAAAAAAAAGTCATCCTTTCGAATTTAAATAAATCATCCTTTTGCCTATTTAATCAACACACGTCTATTTTTTTAATATATACTAAATTGCAATAACACATATGTACAATATACTTTAAAACAAACAGTTTTGAAAGGAAATTTTTTTTACTTTAAATGCAAAATACACTGAATTTTTTTAACATATTTTTAGCATCGATCTTCGTAACCAAAATCTATACACCTTTGACTTTAGACTACTATCTGTTTCAGAAATAGTTCATTTAACCCCTTAAAACAACTTTGACAAAAAATTAATTAATAAAAGCCTCAACATTTATGGTAAAAAGTCGGCACTGTTTTAAATTATGGACATCTTTAGCTTAATGTCCTCGAACCCACTTTAGAGAAGGAAATCAATGGCTTCATGTAAAGAAGACATTCTGAAGAACTCTTCTTTCTCAGACTGCTCGAGGTCTTTCAGATGTGGAAGATGGTTTTCTCAACTGCTATTTTGAGATCCGAACTCACTCCAGAGCGCCACAGTGCTTTGTTTAGAACCAAGTATCTTTTGAAGTTTGCGGGGGGCATTTCCTGCTGGAAGGACTGAGTGATGTAATATTATTGCCTATTGGCTTTGAGATATTGCCTCACTTCAGTGTGCTTTTTAAGGTTTGATGTGTTTATAAATGTCAGAACGTCAGCTTTAGGGACACACAGCTGGTACCTAATCTTGAATGATCTCAATCTTGATGTCATCTGAATTTACTGTTACAGTCATTTGTGGCATGTTTGAACCAGTTTGATCTTGCACAAACAGAATCAATAACAAGCATGCTGATTTGTTAAAATGAGGCATAAGTACGCAAGAAGTAAGCAAACAAGGAACTCGCAACATTGTTTAATCTATCCTTTCATTATTTGCTTTTTTTTGTAAAACTAACAAACAGGCTCAGCGAGCGAAGTAAAACAACACGTTTCCTTAATACAATATAACATAAAAAAGTAAGAGTAGAATGAAAAATAAACACTCAAGTAAAGTACAAAGAGTGAAAACCTACTTAAGTAATGAGTAATGTAATAAAGAATTATTACTTTATTAAATTAGAACACTGCTGAACACATAAAACCCCCCACAGCTCTAATTCTCTCACCTGATCCAGATGAGTGAGTTGTAGAACTCGGGATCGATGGACTCCAGGTCTTTCAGAATTAACTTCTTGTTCAGCATTCTCTTGTAGAAGGGCAGCGAAAACCCGGTGTCTATGAACTTGCCATGGAACAAAGCCTGAAACAGATGAAGCGTAAGGAGATGGACAGCTATTGACATCAAGGCTCCCGAAACAACTTTAAAACGGTCTTTCTGAAGAATATGGTTACCATGGCGATGAAGCGGCCGATGCAGCAGAAGTAGGTCAGGTGGTCGGGGTTGATGGTGGATGCGGGGTTGATCTGCAGGCAGTAGTTGTTCTTCCCGGCATATTCGAAGAGACAGTACATGGGATTCAGCACCTCGTGGGAAAGCAGGAAAAACCACTCCCTGAAGAGAGAGAGAGAAGAAGAAGAGAGAGGGAGGAGAAAGAGAAGGGGATAGAGAGAAGTAGAGAGAAATAGTGAGAGAAGAAGAAGAGCGAGGGAAGAAATAAAAAGAGGGAGAGATGGAAAAGAAAGAAGGGGAAAGAGAGAGAGAGAATAAAAGAGAGAGAGAAATATAAAAGGAGAATAGTCAAAGAACGAAAGATAGAGGGGGAGAAGTAAGAGAGCGGAAAGAGATGGGGAGTAGAAAAAGGAGGAAGAGAGAGGAAGAGATGGGGAGTGGAAAGAGGAGGAAGAGAGAGGGAAGAGATGGGGAGTAGAAAGAGATAGAGAGAGAAGGAAGAGAGAGGATGGAGTGAGTGACAGAGAAAAAAGGAGAGTAGAGGAGAGAGAAATGGAAGACAAAGAAGGAGAGAAGGTGAGAGAGGGAAAAATGGACGAGAAAGGAGAGAAGAGGGAAACAGAGAAGAATAAAGGAAGAGAGAAGGCAAAGGTAAAATAAAGAAGGAAAAATAGAGATAGAAACGTTAGAAGAGAAAGAGAGCATTAAAAAGAGAGAAGGATAAAGAGATAAGAGAGAGAAAAGAGAGGAAGAGCGGAAATAAAGAGAGAGGGGAGAAAGGGTGTAAGAGAGAGAAAGAAGGAGAGAGAAAAGAAGGTGAAAAAGAGAGAGAGAGAAAGAAAAGTAAAAAGACAGAGAGCGAAAAGTAAGAGAGGAGAGAGAAAGGAGAGACAGAGGAGAGTGCAAGAGAAAAGTTGAAAGAGAGAGAGCAAGAAGGAGAGTAAGAAAGAGAAGGGAGAAAGGAGAAAGAAAAAAGGAGGAGAAAGAAGTATGAAGAATAAACTTTAGTGAGACTTGAGGATGCGTTCACACTCTCCGATCTTTCCCAGCTTGTTACCGTGCAAGGCCGCCATAGTCCAACCCCTCCTCTCCTCTGAAGATGACGTAGAGGCGCCGCCGCAGATCGTACGGTTTAAAGTTCATGATCTGCACACACAGGAGCATCGTGAAAGAGCGTTTCAGAGCGTGTGAGTGAGTGAGTGAGCGAGCGAGATAGAGTCTCAGACCTGCTGGAACGAGTCCTCAAAGAGCGTCTGCCGAGACACGGTGATCTTCACATGGCTGGCGAGAGCGTTCGACTAAATGCACAAAAAACACCATCTCAAGACTAGCTCAGAAACCCAGAGAAATCAGGCGCGCATCTCTTACCTGACACAGATAGCGGAAGTGAGCGAGCTTCCACCTAAAGCTTCGCTCGTACGCGATCTGGGGACCTTTAGTGCTGCAAGACAAACACAAGTGTAGTACATTTGAATGCTGCTTCACAATGGACAAGGATTCTGTAGGTGTTATAAGGTCAATTTTTCTTTTCTTTTTAAAGCCTGACGGCAACATGGCCATTTCATGGCTATCCCTGTTTTAAAATCTAGTTATTTTTTTATTTAAAAGCTCAAAGGATCATTAAAAACATGTTTTACAACTAAGTTACAATTCACAGCACAAGTCTGTCTTTAGTAAAAACGTTTTTAGCCCTTTTGGGTTAGCATGGATTCCTTTCAGATCTTGTCCAGTCAGGTTCCTTCTCATAAGGTCAAATTTAAGACCTTTTAAAACTATTAGGGTTCAAAGAGAAGACCTATATAATACCATCAAAAACACACACATTTTTTTTGCATAATAAACAGCACACTTCAAATACATTGGTTGAAACCATAACCATCACTTTGAAGTTTTAGAGCCTTTATGAAGGTTTTCTCAAACTCTGGCAACCCTAACCATGCCTTTTACAAAGTTGAGTGTTTAGGAGCAATTTATTAATCTCTGGGAACCCAACAACTACTTTAATGCTTTTGAGCATTTGTGCGTATTTTCTCAATCTCTGGCAACCCTTACCACATTTATGTATTTTTATTTATTTTTTTTACATTGTTTCTTATGTCAATATTCGGCAACCCTGACAATAACTTAAGATTTTGAGAATTTTAAGAGTTCACAAGCGTTTTCAGACACAGGCACACAAAAACGTCACTTTTATGTTTTTGAGCATGTATGCACATTTTCTCAGACTATGGCAACTCTAACCATAATTTTCACTTTTTTTAGCATTTAGAAGAGCTTTCTTCTATACACAATGCAACACGTCTGATCAAATTTCCTTCACTGACTTCAAAATTAGGTGAGTTTAAGATTAAAACTACAAATCCAACAAGTCCCACATTTAAAATCTTAGCCCTTGATTGGCCTATAGCTAAATATGTCACCAACTAAATGATCATAAAGAAGGTTCAAGAAAATGTTAATGATCTTAGTTAGTGAGTGTTCGAGTCTTTAAGTGCCCCTTTTTGAATTTGAAAGGTTCCTTTTTGGATTTTGTAGGTCTCCAATACCAAGCTGACAAATGTGTAAATGATAAAAAAGCTTTTGTTTTATAATAATATGCATTTAATAGTTTATTAGCTGACTTGATTGTGATCATTTGGCTTGCTTTGATGGTGATGTTTGTTGTTAGCAAAATTTTTAGGCAAAATCTCAAGTCTTTCAATTAAACAGATTTTTGTCTCCAGTACTTTCAATGCAAGCAACTAAGTTTGTACCTCTGCTGTAAGAATTGATATATGATCTGGTAATCTGATTCAATAGCGTACTTGACTCGTTGTAGTTGTTAACGAAGACAGTTTGTTTGAGCTGTTATTAAAAAAATTGACGGAAACATTCTAGTAGATGTAGAATAATATATAGGCATAACCTCATGCTTGCTCTATGCTTATTTTCTGTAAGCTTACTGTTTGAATTGTGAGAAACACAAGATTCGTGTGTTCCTAGAGGAGAACGTCTGTGTAACTCACACGGCTGATTTTCCAGTGCGTGGGTCGCTGAAGGTGGTGCTGCGTGTGTTGTGATCCACGAAGTATCGAACACCTTCTCGAGTGAATCTGATCTCCCAGCCCTGTGGCAGCGCCTCCTCGTTCTGGAGCCTGCACTCACCACAGAGATCAGAGGCGTCACACACACAGCATCATCCCAGAGTCGCAGAGAACCTCTCACTCACCCCTGCGTCCGTGGATCCTCCCACTGGGTCGTCTTTGTGTTGTGATTGACGAAGTACACACGATCATTAGCGTCGACCCGTCGCTCTAGGAGCACAGACACACAGAGTCAGCTGCTGGTGATGACTAACACTTGAACAGGTGCGGATGTGCATGCGTGAGCCTCTTACCCCAGCCAGGGGGCAGCGGCCCTAGAGGATCGTTCTCGGCCGACAACATTGAGGCCTGAAACAGACAAAGCATATTCATCAGGGGAGGAGAGTAGGAGAGATTACTAAGAGGTTATATGTGATTGACTTTACAATGATTCAGTTCACAAGGAGTCATTTGAAATGCACAGTGAATCAGTTTAAATCAGAATAACTTAGTTCAAGTCCAGTCGATTAATGTCACATGTGCTGCGTTCCAATCCGAAAACTTATACTGCATCCGTAAATTAAATACTTGTTTTCAGAAAAAAATTTACATACTTTTAGTGTATATCAGATCGTGCACACTCTCTATATTGCTATTATTTATTTCTGTGCTTCTTCTTTAAAAGTGAGTCGTATTATAAAGAGCTCATTTGTTTGGGTCCAACAGAAAACTCCTTCCACGTAAGCGCAGAGGATTGTGGGTAGTATCAGCCAGTTGAGCGTTTATTAGGACCCCCTTGGATACTTTTGTATGTAGACTAAGGTTTGGGACACACTGATTCTCATTTTGCACCCACAAAAGAGTTGAGTAGTTTACAAATTGGGACACTGGGAAGGAGTCATTTAAAATTTGTGATGAATCAATTTGAATCAGAAAGATTCAGTTCATAAGGAGACATTTAAAATGCACCATGAATAATAATAATTCAGTTCATTATAATTTAGCTCTGTAAAATAAAAAAAATTAAATAATTTAATATAGTTAATATCATAAAACCGCAATATTCACCATGAATCAGTTTAGTTTAGATGGATTGAGTTCAGCTATTTATTACTCACTTAGAAAGTACAAATGAAAAATATTTACATCGATTTGATCCAGTTAAGCTTTATTCTGTTCAGTATTAATTAGTTAAATTAAGTTGAAATTCAATAAGTTTTTATTTAAATGTTTTTTATGTAAATTATGAATAATTATAAATTATTAAATAATGTATTTAAATTATATGTGATCTAAATAATTTTTTAATTAGTTTAAGTGAGAAAGATTCCCTTCCAAGTGTTATACCTCAATTTTAAGCACTCTATTTGAGTCAGACTGAATCTGATTAGTTCAAAACAATTCAGTTTGTAATGACTCAATTCATTTCAGTTAATTCTGCCTCAGCAACGTGTCTCTATTACACTATTTTTCTATACATTTTATTAAGGACTTGTAATACTCAACAAGAATGAGTATATTAGAAAACAAATGAATTAAAAATAGATAAAGACAGACAGATCATTCTCCAAACTATTCAAAATGATTCTGTTCAGAATAATTCAACTATACAAGTAAAATAAGATTTGGTTTACAATGACTCAAAGTGGCTCAACCCCACATCCACCAGATTTAGCTCTAAATAACTAGCGTCAGAATGATTCAGTTCAATTAAGCTCTACATGGCTCCCTTCAAAATGAATCAAATCAGTTTACAATCCCTCAGTATATTATGATTCAACTGCATAAGTAACATACGATTCAGTTCAGAAAGATTCATTTAGTTTCAGTGGTATGACTAAGCTATGTGTAGCAAACTTTGAAATGATTCAGTTTAGTGAGGCATGGTTCAGTTTAGAATGAGTCAAATTGTTCATTTTAATTTAAAGCAGTTGCTTCACTGCAGAGTCATAAAACGAGGCAAATAAACTTGCATTATCTATTCTTTAAAAGAGGTCGAACTCTGTCTGTTGTATTTGTGTGAGCGAGCTTGTACCGAGTACAGATATCTTTGGTTGAACTGCAGCATGGCTCCCTCCAGCTGACTCCTCTGGTTATTCTGCCACTGCTGGTAATTTCGCACAGACTCCATGGTCGGCCGCTGCCAGGTGGTGGTGCGAGTGTTGTGATCCACATAGTAGATTCGACCCCTAGAGTCCACTCGTCGCTCCCACCTGCGCACACAATCACACACCCCGCTTTAACACCAGTTTGTACTACTCGAACCACACATCTCGTTTCAAGACCTGGGCTTGTCTTACGCTTTGCTGTATTTGGGTGCTGTTAAATAGACCATGGGTTAGTTAGTTAGTTTTGGATTAGTAAGGGCCAGGTTAGCTTAGAGAATTGGGTTAAAGTTAGTTTGTTGGAAGATCATTAGTAAAGCATCAGCTGTAGTTTGTTAGATTTTGGATTTATGGTTGGTTGATCAATGTATTTATTGGTGCGTTTTGAGAGGTGTTTGATATGGTTGACTAGGTCAGGTAAGAATTAGTTGTTGGAATGGGTTAAACGTTACTCAGGCAAGTGTTAGATGTGGTTTGCTAGGTTTTGGCAAGTTTTTTGGGTAGGTTTTGGTTTACTACGTTGTATGTTTTGAAACCAGGGCAAGGCATTGATGTAGTTGGAATATTGTTAGTCCTTTGATTTAGGTTTTACTTAGTTTTAATTTTGTTGGTTGGTTAGCTCATTCATTAGGATTTTGCTTCCGTCACTTAGAAAGTTAGTCTGGTTTTGGGGTTATGCTCATCTAGGATTAATTTGTTTTAGAACAGTTATGTTTAATGAGTTAGGTTTGGATCAATTGTGGCTATTGTGTGTTTTACTACTTTTAGTCGTTTGGTTTATGGTTAGTTAAGTCTAGAAAGTTAATAGTTATAGTAACATAGTCACTGTAGGTTTACCCAGTTATGGTTACATTGTTATATAGTTAGCTAGTTATTGTAACATCCTTATTGCTAGTTGGGTAACCAAGTTACAGTTATGCATTTATTGTAAGTTAAACAAGTTATGGTTTCGTAGTTATTGCTAGTTCACCAAATTATGGCTACAGCCATATTTTTAGCCAGCTAAGTTAAGGTTACATCTGTATTGTTAGTCAACTAAGTTATTGTTGCATAGTTAATGCTAGTTAACCTAGTTATGGTTACATAATTATTATTAATAAACTCAGTTAAGGTTACACAGTTGATGCTAATTAACTAAGTTCTGGTTACACAATTAATCTACGTCAGTTATTGCTACATAGTTATTTTTGGTTGGTTGGTTGCTTAGTTACATTTTGCTTAGATATTTACAATTTGGAATGAGTTAATTTTGCAGAGAGTATTTGAGTAAATGTTTACTTTGGTTTAATTTACTTTTTGTGGTTATGGTTGGTAATTAGCTTAGCTATGGTTATACTGTTTGTACGGTTAAACATGGGTAGCTGTTTTCACCCGGTAGGCAAGGGCTGTGGTCTCTCCCAGGTCGTGGTTCTGGTGTTGTGGTCGACGTAGTAGGTTCTACCAAGCGGATCCTTCCTCTGCTCCCACCTAACACACAAACACAGGTCAAATTGACCACCTCACATGAACATCTCACCTGTTACCCGATGCACGTGTAACTGTGTGTCTCACCCCTGCGGCAGCGGCTCTACACCAGTAGCTGGTGTTTGCTGGACTGGTTTCACTCCATCAGAAGTCCCTTCAGTGGATGAAACAGTCTGAGAGGAAGGTGAAGCTGCTGCACCACCCGCCGGAGGACCATCAGATGTGTCCGTGGAGCCGTTCGGACACACACTTGATGCTTCTCCATTCACTGAAATGCATACGCACAGGTCAGAGCTCATCACAGAACGAGCCTCTCCTGCACACACTAACCAGTTGAGCTGCTCTCCTCAATCTCAGGAGGTGCTGCTGAAGTAGGTGGTTTCAGGCTTGGGCCAAGGTGAGGGAGAGTGGGTTGGCTGTCTCCATTATGTAAAGGTGCGGTGCTACATTCACTGCTGATGGAAGGGGGCGGAGCTTCATCTGCTATGTCTGTGCCATTCACAGCTCTGAGGAAACATTCGAGAACATCAGACATAAGCTTTATGTGGGATTCTCTCTCTACCACTCTCTCTCTCACCTGTTTAGGGCCACTGAGGCCTCATCATGGCTCTCATGAACAGCAGCTCCATTCTGGTGCACTTCTACAACAGACAAACAATCCGTTCGAGGTTAAGAGACAAGAATCGAGAGGTCTCAAAAGAGGGTTCTTACTGGTTTCTGCAGTGCTTGGCATTAGCGATGGGTCTGGAGAGTGCCCATCCAGGAAGACTGTGAGTTCACCAGCAGAGACAGAGCCGTTCTTACCATCTAGAGTCAACGGAAGCACCTCACACACACACTCCACTGAAGACACACAAAACTACAAATTAAACCCAACTTTGACCGTATTAAAAAGCTCAAAATGTCTCTTCAAGCATGATAACATTGTGCATACATTTGCCCTGGTGCTGGCGCAGAGTCTCTTTCAGGTCCAGGGAGGCTCGTCCCAGCAGGGCATCGGCTTTGAGCGTGTGATGGCTCCAGACTCTGAACTCCAGTGGCACTCGGGGAGATGCACTCCTGTGTAAAAGCACACACTTAGCAAATAACCACAGGCTGTTTAGTGATGACGCAAAACTCTAGTCCCCCATGGGGTTAGGAGAGTCTTTAGACCCCCTGGTGAAAAGCCTTGAAGATGCTAAGATATGGTTGTTAGAACTTCCTGATGCTAAATGAAAGTCAAGTTGAGCTTGTAGTTTTTGCCCTCAGAAATCCCAATGTGGTATTTGGGGTCTTTCGAGTGACGAAGCTCCCCGCTTGATGAACAAAACTGGATCTTTTGTTCATACCTGAAGGGTGCTGATGTTACATAAACTCATGACTTTAAGCCACTCTACACACACTCTCAACAAGTTTACTAGATGCTGTAGCATAGATGAAGGATGAGAATCATGACCCGGGAAGAGAAGACAACGAGTCTGGAAGAGAAGACGACAAACTGAGAAGAGAAAACAACAAGTCTGGAAGAAAAGACAATGAACTGAGAAGAGAAGACAATTAGTCTGGAAGAGAAGATGACAAACTGAGAAGAGAATACGATGAACTGAGAAGAGAAGATAACGAGTCTGGAAGAGAAGACGATGAACTGAGAAGAGAAGACGACGAGCCGGAAAGAGAAGACAATGACTCTGGAAGAGAAGTCGACGAACTGAGAAGAGAAGACAACGAGCCGGAAAGCGAAGACAATGAACTGAGAAGAGAAGACAAAGAGCCGGGACCTGACTGATCGTCAGAGAGCCTAGAGATCTGTACTGCCACCATGTGGTTGTAGACTTTCCAAAGCTCCCTGACACAGTCAAACAGCAAAGAGCATGTCTACGTCTATATTTTACTCAACCTGGGCAAACTGCAAACACTACCACGCTTTCAGTTAAAAAGTCTTCTTTGTCAGACCCTTGATCTCACTCAATAGTGCCATCTGCTGGACTGGGCAAATCAATAATCAAGCAATAAATATATAAATATTTTGTAAATTGTTACAAATTCATTGGTTGTCTTCTAAAGCTCATGATGATCGGCTAGTAGAAACCTTGTCTGTGTAAAAGTGAACGTGTTTTCTGAGCCACAAAAGGGCTGCGTTCGAATCTTACAGCGTCAGCCGCTCATCCCACACTGGACTAGAGGAGGAGTGTGAGCGGTGGGTTCTGCTGCTCTCTCCCTCGGACGACACCTCCACGAAAACAGCCGTCCCGAACCAGCTGCGCCTCCTGCGGAGCCTTGCGCAGCTCACTGGAACACAGACCCACATCAGAAACACACACACACGCAGCTCCTGCTTGTCCTGCATGCAAGCGTGTGTGCTCACCGAGGGTCTGCAGCTGAACGCGCTCACGGACGTCACTGCTGTCATCACTTCTGGAGCCCGAGGCCATGACCACACGCACTCCATCCACCGCAACACCTGCACACAGGTTTTATTGAGAAGATTTCTTATTAATCCAAACTGGTGGAGGTAACGAATTACAACTACTCACGTTACTGTAGTTACGTACGTTTTTGGGGGATTTCTACTTTCACGAAAGTCTGTACTTTTACTTGTACTTGAGCAAACATTTTTGCCAAATAATTTACTTCGTCATTTTTTAAAATCTAACTCCATTACGGAGTACTGTAATAGCCAATAAAAATTTCTACCCTTAATGGACCAATGAAAAGCATTGTACAGTATTTGTGCCGAAAACAAGTTCTAGTTTCTTCAGAAGAGCTACGCAAGGTTCTGTAATCATTTTATCAAGACGTTATCTGCTGTGATTTCAACCTCCAAGAATTCTGCATCTAATATAATAAACACATTTAGATAAGAACACATAACTCTATTTGTGTGATTTTTATTTATTTATTATTTAGGCATTGTGCAGGTTTGTTGTGCTTTTTTACAATAGTGTAGTCTAAACTGTAGTCTATTTTTTATTTGTGTTTATTACTGCTGTCTGATTCAGCAATTATAGATAACTCAATAAATATCACCAAAGAAAAAGTAACTAGTACTCTGAGTACTTTTAATAAAGAGTAATTTTACTTTTGCTTTAATGAAGTAACACCAGTACTTTTACTTGTAAATGAGTATAATTTCAGCAATGTAACAGTACTTGTAATGGATTCCACGTCTTCAGTACTCTTTCCATCACTGTTAACCAGACTAGAGGAGCAACTATTGATTGTTTTGATAATTGATTGAACGTTAAGAACGAGGAGGACTTCATCTAGCAAGAAAACTAAGTTGGAACACCTCGATATTTGTGCTTATACAAATTCCAATAATTCCCTAAAATCATATGGAGATTATTTTTAGGATTCTTATGGTTATTTCTTTGAGTTCCCTAAGTTCCTGTGCGAATGGATTCAGTGCTTCCCACTACTGTTCTTATTAACTTCTCAACACCTTCCAAGGAGTCAAAACCCAGCTACTAATGACCCTTACAACTACCTAATTTCCCTTTATTTTGCTTTATAGGGAGTCAGTTAATGTTAGACCTTCTTTCGAGTATATAGGTTTTTAAGAGATATTAAATAGTACATGTTTTGGTTTATTATTTTGGCAGGTCGTCCCTTGAACATTGCCCTATTTTTTATTGTTGTGATGTTTTAAATAAACTGTGAAAACTTTAATCTTGTCTGTATGAGACATTCTGCTTATTATTTTTACTTCAAATGTTTTTTTTATTGTTATGCCTATAATCACTATACAGTACATAACACCAAAATAAAGCTTTCCACGGGAAAATCTAGGGTTATAGTTGTATTTAGAGTTCATTACGGCAGCGTTAACCTGTGTTTAGGAGGTGGAGGAGCACAGTTAAGTCGGGGTTGAAGCAAGGAAACCGTGGATTATGGATTTTAGTGTCTGGTGATAATGAGCACTGATCCGGCGCTGGATGAGCTTCGACGATCTCTGTCGGTTTTTTCTAATCCAGAGTTTCACCCCTAAATTCAATTTAAAACCCTTCTGGTGCAGAAATCATTAAAACCTCTGTTTCGGTCTGGCCTTGGTTAGTTTGTGTTTGGAATGAGAGTCGCCAAGAGTTAAAGAAAGGTTCAGGACAAGGATAGCCTGGGGATGGTTCTTTGTGAAAAGAGTTAAAGAATTAAAATAACTCACTTTAAGGAGGGTGAGATGCCTAAATATCTTCAGCCGACACTGAGAGCCATCGTTACTGAAACACAAAACAACAACACCAAGAGAAGAGATTTCATTCGGATTTTCCAATATTTCTCAATGCGCAAAACCAGAAAAAAATTTGCTAAACATGGAAATTCATTCGTCGTTTCATCGCTTTCATCTTAGCCTTTTCGCTGCACTAACAATCCTACAAGAGACGAATGTATTGAACATACACTGCCTTGCATTATTTTAAAAATAATAATATTTCCATTAAACATTTAAAATCTTATTTTTATCTAAAATTTAGTTTTCATGAGAATCCAATCATGTTTTAGTGTTGTCCCCACAACAAATGCGCCTGAAGTAGTTTTTGTTCAGCAATATTTGTGTAATGATTTATTGTTGTGTACTAAATCACTCACTAACTTTTCAGTTTCGCAAAATAGGAAATGAAATATTTAGGGCGCTTTACACACATGCTTTGTATTTTTAAATACTCTTTCTTTGCCTTGAAAATACTTTTTCTATGCCTTGTTCAAACATAAAAGCAGCTAAAAAAAATGCTAACAAAAATCCTTCAAATAATTCAGTATCACAGTTTTACAGTAATTCAGCATGCTTCAACTACAAATACAGCAACGCTGGCTTAGCGGCTACAGCTAACGAAGTGTCATTAAATTCTCAATGACAGTAGAAAACTAGAAACTCAGTAGATTCTGTTCCTCTTAAAAGACTTCCTCTGGACACCGTGTCACTAGTCTAGAACAAGCCGATGGTTGAAGGAAGCAAGTTTCTGCCAACCTCTGGCAACCCCCAAAAACACATATCAGATGAGGTTAACATGGATGTCTGGAAAAGTGATTTAAGACCTGGAACAGTAAATGTAACACTAAGCATCAATTTTATCTTTTTTTTTTTTTTTTTACAATTAGGACCATTTTTTGTTATCTCTGCCAACCATCCAAAACACATATCAAATAAGGTTAACATTGATGTCAGGAAAAAAAAGACTTTTTAAGATCTAAAATGAGGGGTTTTCAATTTTAGACTTTTAAATCCAGAATCATAACTTAAGGTCTTGGCTCAAGATCCAAATCACTGCTTGCAGCTCACTAGATTTATAACTCGTTTACACCTCACAGCACAAGTTTTCAAAACCGAGGGCGTGTCATGAATGTCTTTATACAGCAAAAACAATCATATTTTATTTATAAACACATATTACACCTCTAGATTATGTACATGCATAACACGTGTTAATAAAGAACACAGCTGCTGAAATTTTAGGTTAAGTTGGCGTTTAAAAACGACTAAAACTCTACGAGGAACCGTTATATTCAATTCATACATTTTGGAGTGTTTACCAATGTTTCTGTGTCTGCAACGATCACGTTAACTCGCTAACGCTACAGTGCGAGTTGTTTACGAAAAAAGTTTAGTTTGTCACACTATTCCTTGTTTAAGTTGAACAATCATAGCTTTTTTGTTTATTTTATCCGTTAACGTCACTGCGTGTTTGTTCCTTACTGGTAACCTGAAGTGTTTTCCTACCCCGGTGACGCTTGTTGTTGAGAGTGAAGCCGGGTCGGTGTTCGTGATTCCGGTGTCGTTACTGAACGGTGCCTTCCGCTAACTCATGCTAACAGGCTAGCGCATTAGCAGGGGAGTAACGGCAACTCCGGGACAAACACTTGACCCCGAAAACACTCACACGAACAGACAATCACACTCCGCAGTTCTTCCACAAGTCTCCCGGTGAAGTGTTTGTGTGTGTATTTAACGTAAGCGTCAGTGAACGGGTTCAATCTGGATCGGGCCTGTTCCACCCCACCGATTACCCGTTTAACCCAGCTATTGACTAAACTCGGCAAAGGAATCGTTAAACCTATCGGGGATGTTTAACCAGATGGAGCAATCAGAACCTCCGTTAAACCGTTAAACTCACCGGGGCTGCAGCGGTGGGTCTGCGGCGCGACACTGCGGCTCCTGAAACTGAATCAAACTGAGTCAAACTTGACTGAATCAAAGGGAGTCAAAAAGCTGAATGGTTTGGAGCCGAGTCAAACCGAGTCAAAGATAAATATCGACGCGAACCAGACCCTCAAACCTGTTATATACAGTCGATGCATCAAACCGACACTAATCAAAACGAGTCCAACTTTATCAGACGGAATCAAAATCGAAGTAAATCGTACTGAGTCGAACTGAATCAATAATACGAACTCGACTGAAGCGAACACTGCGTTGACAGGGCGTTGAGATCGAGCGCATCACTCGCGCTTGGTGTGTAGGCAGCATAAATCTGAAGCTGAGTCCTCTTCAGAAGAGAATTAAATATGTAAGCAAGTAAAGCATCCACAGGAAGCTGATTTGAGCTAGAAACAAAATTGTTTAATCAACACAGGGACTGTTTCACAATTATTTGTTCTATATGTAAGAAAATTTGTGTTTAACAGGCCTTTCTATATGTAAAAATGTAATCCATAAATTGCCCTTATTCTAATGTCTTTGTCAATTTATTTTTAAATTTCCTACTCTATTTTGCCCATTGTTATTCCCCTTCTATACTCATCTCCATTTCCAATCAGATAAATATATGGATAATCACAGGTCAGAGTCTAGAACAGGGATAACCCAGGGTCAAAGCAGAGTTTAGAACAGGGATAACCCAGGGTCAAAGCAGAGTCTAGAACAGGGATAACCCAGGGTCAAAGCAGAGTTTAGAACAGGGATAACCCAGGGTCAAAGCAGAGTCTAGAACAGGGATAACCCAGGGTCAAAACAGAGTTTAGAAAAGGGATAACCCAGGGTCAAAGCAGAGTTTAGAACAGGGATAACCCAGGGAGGGTCAAAGCAGAGTTTAGAATAGGAATAACCCAGGGTCAAAGCAGAGTCTAGAACAGGGATAACCCAGGGTCAAAGCAGAGTTTAGAACAGGGATAACCCAGGGTCAAAGCAGAGTTTTGAACAGGGATAACCCAGGGTCAAAACAGAGTTTAGAACAGGGATAACCCAGGGTCAAAGCAGAGTTTAGAACAGGGATAACCCAGGGAGGGTCAAAGCAGAGTTTAGAACATGGATAACCCAGGGTCAAAGCAGAGTTTAGAATAGGAATAACCCAGGGTCAAAGCAGAGTTTAGAACAGGGATAACCCAGGGTCAAAGCAGAGTTTAGAATAGGAATAACCCAGGGTCAAAGCAGAGTTTAGAACAGGGATAACCCAGGGTTAAAACAGAGTCCAGAACAAGGATAACTCAGGGTTAAAACAGAGTTTAAAACTAGGATAACCCAGGGTCAAAGCAGAGTTAAGAACAGCGATAACCCAGGGTTAAAACAGAGTTTATAACAGGGATAACCCAGGGTCAAAGCAGAGTCTAGAACAGGGATAACCCAGGGTCAAAGCAGAGTTTAGAACAGGGATAACCCAGGGTCAAAGCAGAGTCTAGAACAGGGATAACCCAGGGTCAAAACAGAGTTTAGAAAAGGGATAACCCAGGGTCAAAGCAGAGTTTAGAACAGGGATAACCCAGGGAGGGTCAAAGCAGAGTTTAGAATAGGAATAACCCAGGGTCAAAGCAGAGTCTAGAACAGGGATAACCCAGGGTCAAAGCAGAGTTTAGAACAGGGATAACCCAGGGTCAAAGCAGAGTTTTGAACAGGGATAACCCAGGGTCAAAGCAGAGTTTAGAACAGGGATAACCCAGGGAGGGTCAAAGCAGAGTTTAGAACATGGATAACCCAGGGTCAAAGCAGAGTTTAGAATAGGAATAACCCAGGGTCAAAGCAGAGTTTAGAACAGGGATAACCCAGGGTTAAAACAGAGTCCAGAACAAGGATAACTCAGGGTTAAAACAGAGTTTAAAACCAGGATAACCCAGGGTCAAAGCAGAGTTAAGAACAGCGATAACCCAGGGTTAAAACAGAGTTTATAACAGGGATAACCCAGGGTCAAAGCAGAGTCTAGAACAGGGATAACCCAGGGTCAAAGTAGAGTTTAGAACAGGGATAACCCAGGGTCAAAACAGAGTTTAGAACAGGGATAACCCAGGGTCAAAGCAGAGTTTAGAACAGGGATAACCCAGGGTCAAAGCAGAGTCTAGAACAGGGATAACCCAGGGTCAAAGCAGAGTTTAGAACAGGGATAACCCAGGGTTAAAACAGAGTCCAGAACAAGGATAACTCAGGGTTAAAACAGAGTTTAAAACCGGGATAACCCACAGTCAAAACATAGTTTAGAAAAGGGATAGCCCTGAATCAAAAATTATTTTAGAACTGGAAAAATCCAGGGTTAAAGCAGCGGTTGGAACTGGCGCATGAAGATGTCACTAGGTTTTAAATAAGGCGTGTTTAAGTTAAATGAGGATTCAAACATCAAAATGGATCCTAATGAAGCAGCATCTTTAGCACACAGTGCCTCTCTCTTACACAAGCATGTCCTAATCTTTATCCTGTGTGTGATCAGGTGGTCTCCTTCAGACACAGCAGAAGCTCTTTCTTGTCTGATCATGTGGTTTATTGTCAAAAAAGCACATAGACAAACCATTCATTCACTCACTCATTCACTCTGTGTGTGTGTAAGGCACAGCATCGTTCCCACAGTCCCTCAGGAGTCTAGAGCTCACCCCCTGGTGAATATGGCTTAGAGAGGTGCAGACTCTGTCCAGCAGTAGTGAGTCCAGTAAGCAAAATCAATCTCAACAACAAACAAATCGCAGGGTTGTCAGGGCTTGGAGGTGTGGATCTGGGCGGATAGAGGCGATCTGATGACCGGAACACACCAACACGCTGCCTGCTTAGAGCATTCGCTGTAAACAAGAAGAAAACGAGGACTGATTTGGGTGTTTTCGAATGCTAAACATGCTTTAAATGTGGCCATTAAAACTACATACATGAAGTATGCTTGAGATGAGTGGGTTATGAGATGGATTAAGAAACTTCCAGAATCTATAATGACACTCACTGGCGTTGATCAGCCTCTGCAGCTGAGGATTCTGCATCCAGAGAGAGATCCGCAGGCGGAGACACACACACAGAGCTGAGAGATGGGAAAAAGCAGTCAGTCCGTCTGCCCTCGACCAATGATTTTCTTTTTCTAAAAACTCTTAGATATTCGCTGAAGCAAATAGTCGACTAATAGTCAACATATGGTTATTGCGCATTTAAAATCCTTTCATTTTCCTAAAAAGCATCAGAGCATTTTATAATCCAGTACACCTTATGTATGAACGCTGGTCGCTCAAAATGCAGATTCAGAATGCTTTATTACGACTTCGGTACGCTTTCCCAGCAATGGGTTGTGGCTGGAAGGGCATCCGCCACGTAAAACATATGCCAGAGAGTTGGCGGTTCATTCCGCTGTGGCGACCCCGAAAGCGAAGAAAGCTGACATGAAGATGGATGGATGGATGGACTTTGGTATGCTACGAAGCCACACAGCTGAAAGGATCGTCTTGGTATCACTGCGGGCGGCTCACGGAGGAATATATAATGCACTTTAACAGGCCCAGATAAACACCTCGTGCCTCACGTCGACATCAGCGGAGTAATACATACTGTGCCTCGACACGCAGCGTACTGTTAACTTTATAACTTTATCCTTAAATAACAGCTGCAAAGAGACATGTGTATAAGCTGGATATCAGTCAAGTGCTGTTCAAGATTTCACGAATCTCACGAAGGCAGGAATCATCACTGAACAGTGAAGTACCGGTGACAGCAACCACTACGAGCCTGAGAATGGCGAGAGGGAATCAGGTGTGCTTGATGACGAAATCACTCCACTGTTTAACTAACGATGAAGGATTTGTGGATAAGGAATTGACTGAAACAAAAATGTATTCCTTTGTTTTTCTTGTGTTACAGCAAAAAAAACCCTTTAAATTATTGTGTTTTTATTTTATTTTGATGAATGTATAAAAGAGGAAATCATTTATGAAAGAGGAACTAATTGAAAAATGTGTTTATTGCTTTGCATTTTACGTTTTTGAATCGAAAAATATTGATACTTTAAGCCCATCAGTTATTTATTACTTCATAAAGTTTCAATATCCGTTTATCGGTTTTGTTTCGCTTAATACTTTATCTTTAGCACTTTGGTACTTACAGCACAGGTTGCAGACAACCTTTTTTGGGGCGTCTTAACTTTTGAAAATGATCTATGAAAATGATTAGATTTTCTTTTCGACATGAGAAGAGGTGTATCTGGGTTAACGAGCTTGTTGTGACTGCGTAATTTCCTGTAGATTTTTATTTTGACTAACCAACAAATGAAAGCATCAGTCGAATAATCCTGTTCTAGTTGACTATCGACCCAAAAGAGTTAAAAAAAATAAAAGAAAGGGAAAAAATTTAGGAAAATAGACACCTGATCCTCTCTTGCAGGGTGTCTATGACTCTCTGCTGCTCCTCCGTGACTCTCCTCAGGTTGTGGATCTCCCGTTGTTTCTCGAGGAGCTCCTTCTGAAGCCTGTAGTTGCACTCCTCCAGTGTCTCACAGAAAGCCTATGCACAGAGAGCATGAGATCGTTTGAGCCAACCGAAAAGTTTTCAATCTGTCCCTGCAATGCTGCCCTGACTAACTTGCTGCTCTATGCTGCCCCCTACCGTTTTTTTTAATTAGGGGCAGAAATGAGTACCTACAGTCTTTCATGTCTTGCTTTTTAGAAGAGAAATCTTAATTTATTTTCTAGTTATTTAGTTATCCTTTAAATAGTTTTTTCAAGTTCTTGTTTACGTTGAGAGAGAAAGAGAGCAGAAAGGAAAAAAAGAGAAAACAGAGGGAGAAAAGAAAGAGGGGGAGACTACATAGAGCAAAAGAGAGAATGATGAAAAGAGAGAAAGAGAGAGATAGGGAGATGATAAAGAGACCGAATGAGATAGAAGATAGAGAGAATCTGACAGACGGGGGAGAAAATACAGGAGGATGAAACAGAGACAGACGAAAGAGAGAGGGAAAAGAAAGAGAGAGGAGAGAGAAAGAGACGGTAGAAAGGGAGAAGAAAAAGAAAAAGAAGAGAAAGAGAGAGAAACAGAGGAGAGAGGGCGAAGGAGGGAAGAAAAAGAGAGAGAGACGAAGACGAAATAGAGAGAGATGAGAGAGAGCAGAAAAAAGAGAATGGGAGAAAGAGATGAGATAGAGAGGAAAGGCTGAGAAAAAGGAGAGGAAAAGAGAAAAGGAGGGAGGGATACAAGAGAGAGAGAGAGAAGATGGAGAGCAGAAAAGAGAGAGAGAGAGAGAGAGAGAGAGAGAGGTTTATTTGTGACAAACAACAGTATGGATTTCTATTATGTTTATTTAGCAGGATTTTTGTTGCTGGTGGTCATGGGGCCCCTTGGAGAGTTAAAGAGAGGGGTGCCAGCGTGAGGGGCTTTGTACGATGTACTCACCCGACTCTCCTCCAGACTGTCGAAAGGCCCAGGAGGATCGTCCAGACACAAGAACTCTCTCACCGGTCCACTGAAGAGAAAAGCGCGAGCGTCAGCGAGGGAGGATACAATATATACATTCATTCTCTCTCCCTCTCTCACCATTGAGCGACGTCTCTGTGAGCGATCAGGTTCTGCAGGAAGCTCTGCAGCCGCTGCGTTCGCTCATGCAGGAAGTCAGCCTCGTAATTGTCCTTAAACCAGCGCTTGGGTGGAAGAGAGAGTCTGAAACCTGGAAACGAGTCCTTCAGCTGGAACACAGAAAGGAAACAGTCACGAGAGGAACCCTCAAACACTTCCTGCATCCCTCGCTTACTTTATCGTTGAGCCGGGCGAAGTCTGTGTATCGCCTGAAGACGACCCAACTCTCATCCACGCTCTTCCTCACCAGTACCTTATAGACCTGCAGCACAGCAAGAAACACCCCAGACTCAAAAAGCCACTCTCTGTAAATCCTTCTGAAGTGCTTTAAACGTGCCATATAGTCACCAATTTCAACGCAAATACACAAAAGAGTTCTCTAGTATCAAGACGGAGACTGCGTAGGCACTTCAAGACAATCAGGAGATGGAGATGATCAAGGAGATGATACTGCAGCAACTGCAGTATCAGGACAATGCCACCTGTGGTGAGGATATTATACTACAGCCACTGCAGTCCCACGACCAACAGCGCCACCTGTGGTGAGGAGATGACACTGCAGTCACTGCACTCCCAGAGCAAACAGGTCAATAAGCTGTTTATTATTCATTCATCTTTATGTCGGCTTTCTTCCCTTTCGGGGTCGCCACAGCGGAATGAACCGCCAACTCTCTGGCATATGTTTTACGCGGCGGATGCCTTTCCCATCGCTGGGAAACATTCACACACACATTCACTCCTTAACACTATGGGCAATTGTTCTTACTCAATTCTCTTGTTCCGCATGTCTTTGGACTTGTGGGGAAACCCGAGCACCCGGAGAAAACCCACGCGATCACGAGGAGAACGTGCAAACTCCACACAGAAATGCTACCGAGCCTAGAACCAGGCTTATATTTAAGAGGCCTACATATACTTCTGAATACTTCATGGCATGCTCAAGCTTCTTCAATGTTAAATGGATTTTTTCTTGAGTAGTGGCTGCAGTATCATCTCTTCACTACAGATGGTGCTGTTTGCCTGTGACTGCAGGTCTGAGAGTGCTGAAGCGCCTCCAGATCTGGAGATCTACCTGGAGATCTTTCAAGCAATGATGTTCTTTTATTTATGCGATAGTAAAAGAAAAACAAAATTTGTCTGTCAAGCATCTTTAGCATATGAAAATTAACCATTAATAGTCCATACCACCTTTACAGATGCAATTGCAAATGAAAAATAAAAAAGGTTGACACCTATTTAACTCAAGATTTCAACAACACACTCATTGATTAAACACCATATAAAGGAATCATTGCTGTATTAGGCAAAATATTAACCATCGGATCAGTCCCCAAACGTGTCTAGCTTGACATCATAAGGTGGAGAGCAGTGATTGGTTGACTTACAGTGAATTTAGCTCGCTCCTCCATCACCTCGTAACCCAGGACGGTGGGGGTGAAGGGCCAGCCCGATCCAGAATGCGCCTGGTCCCCCAAAGACCCGGGTGCTGAGGATCCATAGGGCCCTGGAGTGGAGGTTCTGTCAACAGTGGAGCTAAATAAAGATACACAGGAAGCCTCTGATTCCGTGGTTCTGGATTCAGAACATTCCTGATCCTCTAACGACTTTAAATCAGACTTTAAATTAGACTTTGTTAAATCTTCCAAAACCCCATTCTGTTCGGTTCCAGACTGGGAGAGTCCCTTGTTTCGTAAATCCTCAAGTATGCCTCGCTCCAGGCTTCCAGGCTGCTCCAATCCAGATTGTGTGCACTCCTGGATGCTCTTAGCATTTGGTTTGGATGGGGAATGTTCCAAGGGGGTGGTTCTGGTGGAACCTCTCCTGCCGGACTGAGAAACTCGGTCAATGGGGACCGGCACCGGAACAAACGGAGCAGCCATCACAATCCCTGCTGCAGAGGCAAACACTAGTAAATATTAGCATGCTACAAACTTCCTGATTTCGCATGCTCCCCTTGAGTAAACATCCTGTAGAGTATATTACACTACTCAGCAATTTAACAACAGAACATTGCGGAGTAAAGAAAAAGAATGGGGAAACAAAACATAAAAAAGGCTACACAATACAATGTGAAATAACTTTGAACATCACAGCACTGCAAACCAGTCATCTGAATACTGTAATGACTAACGTTACTGCATTTCCCCAGTCATATTCATCTCAAGAGTGATCGCAGCATTGAAGGAACCTCATCACATACTTTCTTGCTCTCTTTATAATTTCTCACAATACCAAATAAAACACACATTGTGGTTTAACACATTTACATGTTAAACACCTTGGCAGTACTATGAATAATATAAACAATTGCAATGTCGACGAACTCAACGATACTGCTAAATATGTTCATCACGGTATAAACAGTTTATATGTGCATATAATTATAACATTTAGCTAAATATCGTAGCAAAACATTAACTGAATGTGTTGGCTTACAGTAGCTCCATCCACGGCTCCAAACGTAACAGGAAACACGTATCACGCAGGCTCACGTTACGTAAAGAAACACAAGTATTTTTTATTATTACTTTTTCAGATATACGTTGCAAATATATTATAGATATAAATGCCTATTTTAAAAATTGTATTATGTACGTAGAAATAGACAGTTCAAACGTTGGTGATGGTATGACGTTTACAAATATGCAACTCTGATTGGTTGATCCGATCCCGCTATTGCGCTTCAAACCCGGAACTGTGTTTGTTTTAGGAAGCGCCGAAGTGAGTGAGAGACGATGGATTACCGGGCGCTTTGGCTGCTCGCTGCGGCGGGGATTCTCCGGTGTGTGCTAGTGGGTGTCGGGGTTTACCACGATCAAAACTCCCGCCTAAAATACACCGATGTGGATTACCAAGTGTTTCGAGACGGGGCACGATACATGGCTGAGGTGAGAAAGTTCACGTACTGACACGTCCCAAGTCAGGGGCTACATCCTTTGAAGATAGCTAGTGTTAATTTGTTTGATTCAAGTTGGTACCTCATCTCCATAGCAACGAGGATGCTGTCGCCATTGGTTGAGGGATAAGTATACAAACTGATATTATAAAGTGTGTCAATCAAAGACATGTTTATCACACATCATGATTGTTATTACTCATGCAACATCCTCTTTCTCTCTCTCTCTCTCTCTCCCTCAAGGGTCAGAGCCCATTCTCTCGCTCCACCTTCCGATATTCACCCCTGCTTGCACTCATCCTGCTTCCAAGTGTAGCATACCCTCTGTGGGGAAAAGTTCTGTTCGGTACTTGTGACCTCCTGTGTGGAGCGCTGCTTTGGAAGCTGCTGGTTCTGAGAGGTTCTGATGGCCGCTGGGCTGCTCTTTGGCTCATGAACCCTCTGGTTCTTGGAATCAGCACAAGAGGGAGCTGTGATGCACTGCAGGCAGCTCTAGTACTTGCAACCCTGCTCATGCTACAGAACCAAACTGAGAAAAAACCTAAGCTACAGAATCAGATCAGGACCAAAATCAAGAGTAGGAGGGAAAACTGGATGGTGTTTGGAGCATCGGTTCTGTTTGGGCTAGCGGTACACATGCGACTCTACCCCATCACCTACTCTTTACCTATGGTCCTCTCGCTCGGTCTGGACCAGAACCTCCAGCGTGAGACTGAAATGAATCCAAGTCTGTCCAAAACCACTCCCACCTGTTGGAAATCAAGTGCTTTTCAGATTTTGACTCGGTTCTTTAGTAAGGACATGCTGATCTTCGCTCTGGGTTCTTCCTCTGTGTTCCTGAGCCTGGGTCTGCTCTTCTACTGCATGTGAGAGATGCACCGAGCCTCTAACATCACTAAAGAAACACCCACATGAAAAGCAAAGCTGTGCAAGAAATGAATTTAGCTGTTCGCTTCAAATTCCTCGTTTGCAGCACTGCTAATTAACTAAAAACTCATTCATAAGTTAGTTTTGGTTTGGTTACCATGAGCTTCTGGATGTTATTAGCTAGTTTTGAGAGCATTTAATAGAAATGTATTCTAATGATTTAGTACAATACAAAAATTAACAGAGGCGGCCTCACTTCTTGTTGTAATAAAAGATTTTTCTGCAGATATGGCGAGCAGTTTCTGGACCAGTGGCTTCTCTTCCATCTACTCCGTAAAGACATTCGTCATAACTTCTCTCCTTTCTTCTACCTGCTGTACCTGAGCACCGCTCTGCAGAGCGAAGAGTGTGGGACAGGCTCAGTGCTGGGTCTCGCAGTCCTCCTCCCTCAGCTGCTGCTCCTCATCGCCGCCTCACTCGCCTTCCGGTCGGATCTTCCCTTCTGCTGCTACACTCACACTCACATACTGGTGTCCTTCAACAAGATCTGCACGTCCCAGGTGCCCCCCCCCCCACACACACACACAGGCTTCTGGAACACTCACGGGAAGCATCAGAACACGATGACTGAAGGGAAGGTGTACAACAACACCTAAAGAAAACTAGCATTTCCATAAAAATCTGAAAAAACAACAACATTTGAACAGAAACAACATTGAGAACTTCTGAAGACAAAAATCTCTGACCTAATAAACCCCACCAAAATTATTGAAGAAATATTGTTCTAACAAACTGCTAAAAAAATATTTCAACAAAAACAAACTACCAAAAACCAGCTTTTGAACAAAAAAAAGGCAAAATTAGCATCAATAAAGATTCCAAAAAACAATATTTCAAACAAGACCTACAATCAATTAAACCAAAGCCTTCCAGAAAACATTTAAACTGCCATAACTTCTACAAAAACAAACATGTGGATTATAAAATGGCTGCTAAATTAAAGTTTCTATAACATTTTAACCAATTTTTCCAAAACTCAAAGTTTCTAAAAACCAACAGTTGCACCAATAAGAAGCTTTTGTCAAACCCTTATCTCCGCTAAATCAAAATAAGCCAACATCTACCAAAAACCAACCAAGATCTTATAAAAACATATTGAAACCAAGAACATTTAAAAATAAAGGTTTTAAGTATTAAAACACCATAAAGCCAACTAGCGAACAAAAAAGGCCTCCAAATATGAGTTTTTGAAAAAAAAAAAACAAAAAAAAAAAACAACAAATGGCAACATTTGAACCAAAACTCCCCTAAAACAAAACATGAAGATAAAACTACAAAAACAGGCTTTTAAACAAACAAAGCAAGTATTTTAACCAATAAAAAAACAAAAAAACGCATTTGCAGTGGAACTTCCAAGAGTCCATATTTAAGTAAAAACCTTATACATTTAATAAAAATGCCTCATTTCGACTCGCAAGACCTCCTAAACACAAAAAGCCTCCTAAAAACCATTTGAACAGACATAACTTTGACATTTGCATCATCTATACTCCTCTAAAAAAATTTAACCAACACAACCTCCTGAAACGGCATTTAAAACAAAAAATCTTCCCAATTTGAAGTTTTTAAACAACAAATCAGGAGTCCACGAGACCTAGAAACCGCAGTCAAACCAAAATAACTTTCAGAAAATCACTTGCACCATAAAGACCTAAAACAAAATCATCCATTGAACAAAACCTCTAAAGAAACTATCGCAATCTTGTAAAAAAAACAACATTTGAACCCCAAAAATTCCTGTTTACCAACATTTGAAAACTCTTCACAAATAGCACAAGTGCAATTTGTCTGCATAACCCTTTAGACTAAAGGAAGGAGTTAATGCCATTTTAAGAATGTTTTGTCCTGGATAAACATCATTAGGAACATGTAATAAACCTGTAGTGCTCTCTCGCTCGCCCCTCTCTCCCCGCAGTATTTCGTGTGGTACTTGTGCTTCCTGCCTCTGCTCTGCCCTCGACTCTCTCTGGGCTGGACTCGAGCTCTTGTGCTGGTGCTGCTCTGGTTCCTGGGACAGGTGAGTGCGCTTGAACGCGTGGGCCGGGGTGTGTGAGTGCATGCTGACCGCTGTGTGTGTATGTGCAGGCACTGTGGCTGCTGCCGGCGTATCTCCTGGAGTTTGAGGGCATGAACAGCTTCTTCTTCATCTGGATGGCAAGCCTCCTCTTCCTCATCATCAACTGCTTCGTCCTGGGACAGATCGTCACACACTACACACCTCTGCAGAACACTCACAGCGTCAGGCGACACAAAGCAGACTGATGCACAGCAAGTGAAAGGTATTGGTTTGATTCGATCATGTGATCAGCGGGATGTGGAGTCCACCCGCGTTGATCAAAACGAGAGCTGGGCACAAACTGACCAACATTGGGTGGAGTATCTGATGGAGCAGAGGTGACCCACAACCTTACAGGTTGAAATCAGCGATTTGCGTTCTTGAATCACTGTAACGGTTGAATTATTCATCAAGATGAATTCTTCTGAACTGAGTCATCTGCATGGACTTTATAGAGACTGATTCATCTGGAGGGAGTTGTCTGAACTGATTTACCTACACTCCTAAACCTAATCAGCCGGACTGATTCATTCGAACTGAATCTGGAGTTGTTTATGTAGAGTGAAATTTTTGAAACAACTTATCTGAACATATTCACTCGAACAGAGTTTTCTGAGCTGATTTAAACAGACTGAATCACTCTGGCCACTACAGCTACACCCGTGAACCTAATCAGCTAGACTGATTTATCTGTACTGAATCACCTGAACTATCTCATCCAAAGGCCCACATTGGGCTAAAACTAAGCAGAATTAATTTATTTACAGTGATTAAAAGTGATGGAACAGTATAGCTATTTCAACCAGATCCCAAATTCATCTGAATTAATTAACCTAGAGTTGTTTATCGGAATCGAATCATCTCAACTGTTCTAATCTGTTCTCATCTCAATTATCTAATCTGTTTCAAATAAATTAATTGATTTGGGTCATACTCACAAGTAGGTGCGTCTCTGATATGATTAATCTGGAAGTCTGGAATGTGTAACTGAACCATTTCACCTGGAATTGTTTGTCTGAGCTGAATCATCTTAAATGAATCAACCAATCTAATTCACCTGAAACATACGTGCAAACAATTGTTCATCTGAAGTGAATTGTCTGGATGGTCCACCTGAACCGATTTGCATAGAGCTGCTAGTCTGAATCAATCACCTGAAACAATTCATCTGAGCTGATTCACCTGAGCTGATTCACCTTAACTGATTCACAAGTCTGAAGTGAATCATCTGAAACAATTGGAATAAATTATAATTAATTGGTGCTATTCAACAGAATTATTTGAAATTAAATTAAATTATTAGTAATCAAATAAGCCGTGCATTATTTAAAATAAATGCAAAATTGTAATAATTTTTTTAATTAAATGAATCACACATCACATTCAACTGAATCATTCTAATGTTAATGCATGGAGTTGAGTCTTTCTGCCATTAAATAAATCACGTTGATAGGTTATTTTATATTGTTTCTTTTCTTTTGAATCACTGAGTCAGACAGAAGAAATCAACTCAGAAAAAATTTCCAGCTGTTCATTAATGAACCAGGAAAATGTAAAAGTTTTGTTTTCAAGTTCAGAACAAAAGTTCCCAACAAAATAAAAACATTCTACATCTCCTGAATGTTTTTTCTGACATAAAAATGAGGATAGGAATTATTCCCCTACATTCCAGAGCATCAGAACCACACAAGGAATAGTTCCCTTCTACACAACTGCCAAGATGCACCAGTGTCTGTGTGAACCTGTGAGAAGAATGAAGGTGTAGAGTTGAGAAGGTTCTATTGAGCGTGAAGCACCAGCCCACTCCTCTGATTCTCTTCCTTTACGTTCCTCCGGTTCCAGACGACTGGCTCCAGCAGTTCCTGTTTGATTCTGCAGCTCCTCTGCAGTGATGCAGCAGTGTATGAGTTTGTGCAGTGTGTCTTGTATGTTTGCTCTGGTTTCATGCAGTGATGATGAACGCTGCTGTTAAAAGTTCTCGCATGCTGGCAGGAACCTGCGTCTTCAGAACCTGGCTCTTGCTTCATCACATGAACCAGCTCGTCCTCTGGTTTGGGTTTGATCCATGGCTCAACACTGGAGAACCACTCGGAGTTAGAGAGGAGCATGAATCTTTGCTTCCTGAAGGCCTCAAAGCAACAGCTGCCCCAGGCATTTGTGTTTGAACTGTGCTGGTTGGGCTTCGAGCCCGAACTAAAGCTCGGGGAATAACCCTCATGCACACTCCCAGGAAGTCTACGATAGGAAGAAGAGGTAGAACATAAGTAGAACACTCCTTTGGTCGTTACATGAACCACATCATACTCAACTGAATCATTTGGAACTCAATCTGTTTGAATCTTTAAAAAGTTAATGAATAACACTGAATCATTCGGATCTTAAAAAAAGTGAATTTGAATCTTTTTGACACTGAACCAATTATGAACAACTGAATGAGATCATTTGAAACCAAACAACTGGAAATTAATATTTCAGTCAAAGAACTGAATTGTTATAATCTAAATAAGTGGGATTAAATCATTCAGAAGTAAAAACAAAAAAACCTCTCCGATATTAAATGAAGAATGTTTAATTTAAATGAATTACTTGGAACTAAATGTATAGTGTTGAATCTTTATGGGTTAAAATGTGTATGTGTATTTTATTTGCTGTTTGACAGTAAATTAATAATACAGACACAGAAATGAATGATTTGAAACTAAGCAAGAGGAAGTGAGTCTTTCTGGCACCAAATGAATCACAATGATTTGTTAATATCTACATAAGTGGGCTTTAATCTTTCTTCCACTAAGTGAAACAAAATGAGCCAAACTAAATAATTTAGAACATTAGAGTTATTCAGAGTTAAAAAAAATTGGTACAAAATCTTTTGGCTATTAAATGAACTACACAACTGAATCATTTGGAACTGTGTCTGGAGTTGAATCTTTAGGAAATTTGATGACTTACACTGAAGTGAACAAAACTGAATCATATTTATCTAAACAAGTGTATTTGAATCTTTTTGACACTAAAAGAATTGTTTCAAACATAACTGAATCATTTGGATTGTATTAAGTGGTATTGATTCTTTCTAGAACCAAGTGAATCATAATGACCAAACCAGAACTGAATTATTCAGAAGTAAATAAGTCAAGCTCCTTTCGGACACGGAATAAATTAGAGAGAATTGTGGAACTCAACGGAATCCTTCAAAACTAAATAATTAAAATAGAAAATTTGGACATTAAATGAATCATGTTTGTAGAACTAAAATTAATTATTTGGAACTAAATGCATGAATTTGTTTGAGATAAAATAAATCACACTGAACTTGGTCAAATTACTCTGATAAAAAAAGTGTATTTTAATTGTTTGGACATTAAATGAATTGAATAATTTGGAACTAAGAAGTGGATCTGGCACTAAGTGAATCATTATGATTTAAATAAAAGGGCACAAATATTTCTGGCACTAAGTGAAACAAAATATTTAAACTAATTCATTCAAATGTAAATAAGTCAAACAGAACCTTTACACCCTAAATAAATAAAACTGAACTAAAGGAAATCATTTACAACTCCAATGAATCCTTCTAAACAAAGCAAGTAGGACAAACATTCTGACATTAAATTAATCTTGTTGAACTGAACTGAATCATTTGGAACTAAATGTTCAGAATGTAGTATTTCAGAAAGTAAATGAATCAAGTATGTAACTAATTCTTTCACCTCTGAACGTATTCATTAGGAGCTGGAGTGGAGAGTTGAGCGAGAGAACATTAAAAAGCTCCTCTCACCTGTGGAGCACTCTAGGGACAATCCCAGGGCTTCGCTGTCTGCTATTCACACTGCTCCTCATCTTCCCTGTGGAGACTGTAGGACGAAGAAGAGGCTCGGCCACACAGAACAGAGCCAGCTGAAGAGATTCAGAACTAGAGCTCGTCCCTGTGGACTGGAGGAAGCGCAGGCGACCCTGGAGTCGCATCGGCTGAGGAGAAACCACACCGAAGTTCAAACAACCTCTTCTGCCTCTCCTCCTCCTCCCCAAACGTAACTGATTGTCATCTCACCATGAATCCGCTGGAGCTCTCCAGTAGGCATCTCACTCTCAGGTTGAAGCAGCGCTGGAGGAAGCCGAGGAACTGAGGAGGGACTCCACCGCGCTCGCGCTCACGGAACATGGTGCGCAGGGCCACACCATCACCTGAACAAGAAAAAGACTTCAGACTCACATGGATTAAACACAACGTTTCTGAAGAATCTCAACATCATTGAGAGGATTTGCTTAGCAGTTAGACCACTCTCAATGATGAACATGAGCTGCTCGAATGTCTGCTTCTCCAGTCTCTGTTCTTCTTCCTCTATTGCATCAGATCAAAACATGGAATAACATCCATGAGATCCTTACCCTCCTCCCTTCACAAGCAAATAGAACTGCTCTGAAGAGCTGAGAATTTCCAGAACCTTCTCTTCCGCTGTTCTCAGATGCTGGAAAGATATCTGAAAGCTCAGATATCTTTCAGATTTCAATCTGAATTTGGAGTGGGATTGATTCTTTCTAAAACCATGTGAATCAAATGGAAAAAATAAGAATGGAATTTGTAGCTCAACTGAATCATTCAGAAGTAAATAAGTCAAACAAACTCCTTTGGACACTAATGAATCAAATTGAACTGGAGTGAAAGATTTGTGACTCAGTTGAACCTTTCAGAACTAAATAAGTAAAGTAAAAATTCAAAGATTAAAAAAAGTAAAACTGAAATTTTCGACATGAAATGAATCGTGTAGCACTAAACTGAACCATTTGGAAGTAAATGCATATGTTTATAACATTTAATGAATCACACTGAACTGAGTCAAATTAATCTGATACACACAAGTTTATTTTAATAGTTTTGACAGAAAGATTCTCTTCCACTTGTTTGATTCCAAATGATTAAATGTATTTACTGTCACTAAATGAATCAAGATGAACTGAATCATTATGATCTAAATAGGTGGCATAAAATCTTTCCCTCACTAAGTGAATCAAAATAATCCAAACTGAACTATTTGAAATCATTTAAAAGTAAATAAGCCAAACAAAACCTTTGCACACTAAATTAATCAAATTGAACTGAAGGGAATCAACTAAATTTAATCCTTCATAACTAAATATGTAGATATGTATGTAATATATAGATATCTGATGTTATAGGTGATGTTAGTGTTGATAAACTTAAAAGTACTAGATTTTTTTTTATCAAAAAAGCTGATAGGATCTTAAAACTGCCTGAAATTTTCTGAACTCAAAACCATAATGCACTACATCTACTCAAAAACACACTTATTATTATTTTAAAGCTTTCTTTATTAAAACTAGGAACTGCACGCTCCCTCTGGAACGAACCACCCTTACTACTTGAACTCACCAGGCTTGCTGAATTTTTCTCACAACTTAAAACTTGTTTTATTTTTCTGTGATGAATCTCTAATCGTGTCCCTCGTTTGTAGGCCACTTTGGAAGCAAGCATGTGCTAAATAAAGCCATCTTCTCACCGCTGGTCTCCTCTGGTTTCATGGCCCAGTGGAGCTGACGCCGGAGCTCTTTACGATCCTCCACATGAACCAGGCTGAACACGCTTTGATGCATCACATCCGTCTGGAAGGCAAATGGAGTTCTCTTTAATCAAAGCTACGAGAGGACACAGAAAGGTGTTCTCTCTCTCTCTGTCGCTCACCTGCTGGAAGCCCAGATACTCTGTGATGGTGGAGGACGCGTAGAGGACCACCCCGTCCCCACTGACGAGCAGAGCGAAGCCCGGCAGACACTGGCACACAACAGGTTCCAATCATAGACCGTTTAAGATTAAAAATGTCTTTAAAGGAAAAGGAGTCAGGCTGAAAATGACAGGGGTTGAAATCATTTCAATTTCCAATATTTTTTGTTCCAAATGGGTTGATTTCTTGAATATTAATGTTCTTTACAGGGTTGTGCATGGATTGGGTCTCCAAAAGGTATTAGCAGATCTTTGAAAGGGATCTTTTGTAAACTTAAAAAAAAAAATATATATTTTTTTTTATTTTATTTTTTTGACTTAAATGGAAAAGGACAGTTAAGAGAGACAGGAAGTTATTTAGGAGAGCGAAAAGGGGGCGGGGCCATCTAATGTCAAGCATGTAATCAAATAAAGATTCATTTTAAAAGTAAAGCTGTTTTTTCTATTTTATTGGAATTTTCACTTTTCGTATTAAAGAAAAATGATAAAAGTTGAACGCTGGGCTGCATCAAACCATGAATGTGATGTCAGCGGTTTCATCAATCATCATCTCCGAAGAACAAATTTAATGCTTAAAAACATTGTTTTCAAAATTATTTATTTGAAATGTTTTTAACCACAAACCAAAACTTGATCAAATCACAGCCGTATTAGATATTGAAGGCATCATTAATTGAGTGTCTGAAGACGAAAAGCAGAAGAATGAAGGATAAAAAGTGGATGGAGCAACAAAAAAAAGGTAAATAAATCAGGTCTAAATCAATCGTTGTTGCATTACATTTTTTATCATAGGCAAGTGGGGAAAATATATGTACAGAATTTTTCTATTTTGTGTTTTTATTATTTATTTTCTATTTTTTGTGTTTGTCCTTTAGATCATTGGCTCTCAAACTTATTTCACCAAGTACCACCTCAGTACCCACTCCAGGTACAAACTTAATAAGTAACATTAAAATACACAACTCCAGTATATGGCCAGAGCATACAGACCCTCCTGTTCAGCTACAGTTAAGTACAGTTAAAAAAGGTAATATTATTGATGATAATAACAAAAATTATGGATTTTAGCAGCAGTATGCAGCCTGAAAAATCTAATTTTATGACAAAATATCTGCTTTTTTTATTCTGTCTCTCACTTGCTCCTCTTTCTCACTCTCTCTAACTCTCTCTTTCTCTGTCTCTAACTATCTCCCTCTCTCTGCCTGTCTGTCTGTCCCTCTCCCTTCTCTTTCTCTCCCTCGCTCTCTAACTCTCTCATCTCTCTCTCTCTCTCTCTGCCTGTATGTCCCTCTCCCTTCCTCTCTCTAACTCTCTCTGCCTGTCGGTCTGTCCCTCTCACTTCTCTTTTTCTCTCCCTCTCTAACTCTCTTCATCTCTCTCTCTCTATTTCCCTCTCTCCCTTCTCTTTCTCTCTCCCTGCCTGTCTGTCCCTCTCTCTCTCCCTCTTTAACCCTCTCATATGTAAACATTTGTTAATTTTTTTGTAGTAGCTCTTCTTTCAGGTGCTCTCAATATAACCACGAGATCTTTCAAGAGTTTACATATGTTTATGAGAGATGATGTGTTTGTAAGAGACACTCGTCTCGCATGTTTGGTTTCTTCAGATCAGCAGCGCTGTTACTGTATATTAGTACCATAACCGCGCGCTGTAATCATTGCGTAAATACCATGTAACTTGTGATTTCTGGGTTCTTCGTTCCAGCTGCAGACATTAACGTGGAATGAAGTTTTAAGGTAACTTTTGGTTTACTTTAAAACAAACGTCTTCCTGCTGTGATGACAAGTGTGCGCCCGCATACATACGAAGAAAATCTGCGCGAGTAGACAACTTTTAAACAACCTCAAATTAACGATATATGACTTACCTGCGCAGGATTAGTGCCAACAGACTTGGAAATTCTGTATTTTAACTGCAATTACTCCAATCTCTCCTGTTTAAAATAAAACTTGATGAGAGGAACAAAGCGCTGGCACGCTCCCGGCTCTGTTTCCAAACACAATCGAACTCATTATTGCTACTCTGAAGGTCAAACGACAGATTTACCCAGAGTCTGGAGGGAGGGACCTGTGATTTCATTGGACTATCTCAGTGTTCTTAAAAAAATCAACCAATTGGCCACAATTAATGTTTGTGTTGAGGTTTCCAAGTACCACCAGTGGCACGCGTACCACAGTTTGAGAACCACTGATTTAGATTATTTTACAATTTTTTTTGTGGTTATCATCCTTATTTATTTCGATAGTTATAGAAATAATTATAAAAAAAAGTATTTTACTTTTAATTAATTTTTTATTATTCTCAATTTACTTTGATTGTTTAAAAAAAACATTATTTTTGTGAGTATTTATTCCCTAAATGATTATTATACCTTTAATGGCCTGCAACACAACAATAACTTAAAACAAGTTCACACAAAAATAACCTAATAAAAACAGATAAAAGTTCTTCAACAAAATTAGTACAATAAACCACACAAGCATAATAACCTAAACAGACATATAACTGTAATAAACAAATCCGATACTCCCACTATGCACATGGTCTGGAAAGCTGACTCAATCCAAACCATCTTAAATTAAATATGGAACATATTTTCCTACAATTTTTTACCTAATTGGTTCCTCAAATTATCCCTTAAGCCTCATTCACATCAACACTGATAGATCACTAGGGGTCGCTAGGGGTCTCGCTTGGTAATGATTGAGTGAAGTATGTAATGTATGTGGGCGTCACGGTGGTGCAGTGGGTAGCACGGTCGTCTCACATCAAGAAGGTCGCTGGTTCGAGCCTCGGCTGGGGCAGGTGGCATTTCTGTGTGGAGTTTGCATGTTCTCCTCGTTATCGTGTGGGTTTTCTCCGGGTGCTCCGGTTTCCCCACAAGTCCAAAGACATGCGGTATAAGTGAATTGAGAAAAAACAATTGTCCATAGAGTATGAGTGTGAATGAGTGTGTGTGTGAATGTTTCCCAGCGATGGGTTACGACTGGAAGGGCACCCGCCGCATAAAACATGTGTCAGAGGAGTTGGCGGTTCATTCCGCTTTGGCGACCCCGAAAGGGAAGAAAGCCGACATGAAGATGAATGAATGTAATGTATGTGATAAGCAACAAATCTGCTCTCTTCCCTTTCAGTAAAAATTTCAGAGGGGAAAAAGATCCGTATAAACACTGTCTGTCATTGAGATCTTCACCACAGTTGAAGAATCGCCTGAAAACGCTTCTCTCCTATTGGTTGTCACTCTCGAGAGTCGCTTCTCATTTACATAAAGTTGAACTTTTTTTTTTACTTTTGTTGCTTGGTATTCATCGCTGGGACACGCCCTTTCGCCATCTCCAACCGTCGGTTCCGCTGTCGGCGCCAGATTCATGTTGAAAATAATGGCATCACGTCGCCCAGTTGCTGCTAGTCGCTTTTTGATGTGAATGAGGCTTAAGAATTACACACAGTTGCTTAAAAAAATGGATAATTGCTATTATATTTATTTTATAAGAATCACAGAAAACTTTTTTTTTTTAATAAATCATGCATATTATTTTTAGTGATAATTTTTTAAAAGAAAATTACAAGCCTCATGATTAATTTCTACAGTGCAGAGCTCTCACACACCTGCAGCAGCAGCTGGCTCTCGGGTATGGGGCTCCCCACCTCTGCTCTTCTGGAGGCTGCTTCCTGAGAGCCTGCAGAGACAGACACGCACCACAGCTGAGCCTCACTCTCTATCTGCCTACCCCTTCCCCTTAGCCCTTCAAACAGAGGGTTAGGAAAATATTTAGGGCTGGAAATGTAGAGCTGGGAGACCTCCAAGAGAAAGAACATCAGCAAAGAGAAAGAGCAGCCATTGACGACATCACACGAGTTTCACTGTAACGTAAAACGTCACGATCAGATATCAAGGGGGGGGATTCCCCTCCCCCGGAAGTGATGCAACATCCACAAAGCTACACCTTCTCTCGTGATATCAGGAAACAAACGCGCGCGAAAGACGGAGCGAGCATAACACAACTTGGACTTAAAAGAAGATTTAACTTGGATTAAAAGAAGACGCTCAGTTCCAGGGTGTTCAGAAACCAAACATCTCTCTGACTCTGGCTAATAGAGAAACGGTTTATAATAGTGTTCCCTCCAAATGCTGTTATAGTGTCGATCAATGTTGATCGCTCTGTACTCGTGTGTTAGGGTTAGTGAATTTGCTTGTAATTAATTCCTCTAATATCTCTCGAATCTACGTTGACCGTCAGACAGTAGCTTTGCATACACGTCATGAATATGCAAATCACTAACCAATGGTGATTAACTGGGGAGTGGTTACGGAGTTTGCCAAATGAAAATCTCAGCTCATTTCTGGAATAAGTCAGGGATAGAAAATGAGGAGATTGATTGAACTTGATTTTAATTAAAAATAGAGACTTTATAAGTAAAAGAATCACATCTCCCATACAATTAGACCAACGTGAACAACATACTATTAAAAAAAACACAATGTCACTGAACACAATCAGTGATATCACTGCACCTGTATTGTACGATCACAATTTGAAGCAGCTTTACTCTTCAATTTATCCTAGTACACAATTCATCAATTAAAACTATTCTATGTACATCTATGGAGGTGTGCACGTGTAGCCTATAGCAGTGGTCCCCAACCTTTTGGGTACCACGGACCGGTTGATTGTCTGACAATATTTTCATGGCCCAATCTAAAGGTGTGTAGCGGATAAAAACAAAATAAAATGATAAGATCGGCATTAAAAACTGTGGTATTTAAACTGTGACTTATGGTGTCGAGGACTTGACATGCGTCAAGTGAGACGGATGTAACAGTGAGAATCCACTTTTCAAAATAAAACATCATTAAGACTCGGATAATAATTCAAACGGAAATAATGGAAATAATTTTTTCTTTGTGTGTGACCCGGTACCAAATGACCCACGGCCCGGTACCGGTCCGGGGCCCGGGGGTTGGGATCACTTGCCTATAGGTTTCAATTCCACGGTTCATCGAGATCATGAGCAGATTTATTGGATCGGTTTCTAAACAATGAAACTTCTCACACAGTACGGGTTTGAGCACAGCACGCGAGTTCAGTCTATAAACTAGCTGTTCAGTTGGTAGCTGTGTCTCCAGTAGAGCTGCTTCTAGCGCTGGTCCCTGTTAACCCTCTCCTCTCCCGAGCTTCTTCAGCGAGAACCCATCCTTCACAGAGAATCCATCCTTCACAGAGAAGCCATCCTTCACAGAGAACCCGTCCTTCACAGAGAACCCGTCCTTCACAGAGAACCCGTCCCTCACAGAGAACCCATCCTTCACAGAGAACCCATCCTTCACAGAGAACCCATCCTTCACAGAGAACCCATCTTTCACAGAGAACCCATCTTTCACAGAGAATCCATCTTTCACAGATAATCCATCCTTCACAGAGAACCCATCCTTCACAGAGAACCCATCCTTCACAGAGAACCCATCCTTCACAGAGAACCCATCTTTCACAGATAACCCATCTTTCACAGAGAACCCATCTTTCACAGAGAATCCATCTTTCACAGATAATCCATCCTTCACAGAGAACCCATCCTTCACAGAGAACCCATCCTTCACAGAGAACCCATCTTTCACAGAGAACCCATCTTTCACAGAGAACCCATCTTTCACAGAGAACCCATCTTTCACAGATAATCCATCTTTCACAGAGAACCCATCTTTCACAGATAACCCATCTTTCACAGAGAACCCATCTTTCACAGAGAACCCATCTTTCACAGAGAACCCATCTTTCACAGATAATCCATCTTTCACAGAGAACCCATCTTTCACAGAGAATCCATCTTTCACAGATAATCCATCCTTCACAGAGAACCCATCCTTCACAGAGAACCCATCCTTCACAGAGAACCCATCCTTCACAGAGAACCCATCCTTCACAGAGAACCCATCTTTCACAGAGAACCCATCTTTCACAGATAATCCATCTTTCACAGAGAACCCATCTTTCACAGAGAACCCATCTTTCACAGATAATCCATCTTTCACAGAGAACCCATCTTTCACAGAGAACCCATCTTTCACAGAGAACCCATCTTTCACAGAGAACCCATCTTTCACAGAGAACCCATCTTTCACAGAGAACCCATCTTTCACAGAGAACCCATCTTTCACAGATAATCCATCTTTCACAGAGAACCCATCTTTCACAGAGAATCCATCTTTCACAGATAATCCATCCTTCACAGAGAACCCATCCTTCACAGAGAACCCATCCTTCACAGAGAACCCATCCTTCACAGAGAACCCATCTTTCACAGAGAACCCATCTTTCACAGAGAACCCATCTTTCACAGAGAACCCATCTTTCACAGAGAACCCATCTTTCACAGAGAATCCATCTTTCACAGAGAACCCATCTTTCACAGAGAACCCATCTTTCACAGATAATCCATCTTTCACAGAGAACCCATCTTTCACAGAGAACCCATCTTTCACAGATAATCCATCTTTCACAGAGAACCCATCTTTCACAGATAATCCATCTTTCACAGAGAACCCATCTTTCACAGAGAACCCATCTTTCACAGATAATCCATCTTTCACAGAGAACCCATCTTTCACAGAGAACCCATCTTTCACAGATAATCCATCTTTCACAGAGAACCCATCTTTCACAGAGAACCCATCTTTCACAGATAACCCATCTTTCACAGATAATCCATCTTTCACAGAGAACCCATCTTTCACAGATAATCCATTCTTCACAGAGAACCCATCTTTCACAGAGAACCCATCTTTCACAGAGAACCCATCTTTCACAGATAATCCATTCTTCACAGAGAACCCATCCCCTCCTTCACCCAAGAGCTGCTCGGATCTACTGAGCACACTGCTGACTAGATTATTTCTCTTTCTCTCAAACTCAGCTTTATTGGTATGACAAAGAGCCATTGTTTTGCCAAAGCTTTCAACAATATCAATAATCAAAGTAAAATGAATTACAATACATATATATGAACATTCATTAAGGCAACAAAGCAACCAACAAACTTTAGATTAAATAAAATAAAACACATATCGAGATAATAATAATAATAATAATAAAAACAACAGTATTATAATATTAGTGTTATTAATATCTTTAAAAATTATAACATTAAAATGTAACTAATACAATAGTATTATTAAATTTAATATATTTCCCTCTCTCTCCTCCCTCCCTCCCTCTCTCTCTCTCTCTCCTTTCTCTCTCTCTCCCTCCCTCTCTCTCTCTCACTCCCCTCTCCCCTCTCTTCCTCTCTCCATATCCCCCTCTCTTCTCTCTCTCCCTCCCTCCATCCCTCTCTCCCTCGCTCTCTCCTTCATCTCTCTTCTCAGTCTCCCTTCTCTCTCTCGTCCTACCCGCTCTCCTCTCTCCCATCCCTCATCTCTACTCTCTCTCCACTGCTCCTTTCTCTCTCTCACTTTCTCTTCTCTCTCTCTGTTCCTAACCAGCATCTCTCGAGTCTCCTCTCTCTCTTTCCCTACCTCTTTCCCTCCCTCCCTCGCTCGCGGTCCCTTCCCTCCGCTATTTCCCTCCCTCTCTATTGTCCACAGTCCCTCTTCTCTCTCCTCTCCTCTCTCTCTCTCTCCCTCCCTCTCTCGCTGCTGTTCTCACGCAATGCCGTCTCCCAGCTGTCAGTTCTGTGTCTGTGTCTGGCATGTGTTCAAGCCTTAGCGTGCGAGCAGATGAAACCACAGCTACACACCCTCTCTCTCCTTCCTTCTTCTAAAATTCTCTCTCTTGCTCTCTCACTCATTCTTTCTTTTCTCTCAATCCTTTCCCCGGTCTCTTCTCTCTTTCTCATCTTGCTCCCCTCCTTTCTTTCTCTTTCTCTTTCTCTTCTCTTTCTTTCTCTCTAACTCACTCCTGTCTCTCCTTCTAACTTTTTTCTCTTCCCATCTCAGGTCTAGATCATACAGATATTCAAAAATATTCAGGTTAACTCTGTTAATATATAAAAACATGTTTTTAAATAAGGTAAACATTTATCGCTCTTAGGTTTGTTACTGGTTAAAGACTTTTGAATATAAAAGGGATTCCTTATTGGAGTAATTGCAGTGTAATTGAATAAAAAAGTGACCTTTAAACGGTCAAAATAAAGAACATTTACACAACACAAAAAAGTGTACAATTAAGTAAGTGACCTGGGGCCTGTCCCATGAAGCCAGATTAACTGGTTAGCCAGCTAAGTTTAGGATTAATTTGCAGGAATCCTGAGTTTTGGAAACCATGAAAGGATCTAGGATTTAATCAGTCTTTGTCACCACACGGCTCAGCTGCTCCGGAGCAGGATATGTTCTGGGTTAGAGATCGCTCACTTACATTCGTCCAATCAGAGGTTATAAAAGGAACTTTTAATGGATGTAGCACCAGTGTCTGTATTAATGGCTTCACCTTTTTACCCAATCCTTCGCATATTTCTGTGCAACTTGTTAGATGAGCACTTAATTCAGTGCTTCTCAATTATTTTCTGTCATGCCCCCTTAGGAAGAAGAAAACATCAACACTTCGTGTCTACACTTCATACTCTTACTCTCTACTGTGTGCAAAGTGCGCATGCTCAGTGCAAACAAAACCCCTACACCACCGAGCGAATGCTCCCTGCGCACACTCTGCCAATGAGAGCGGCACTGCCCCATAATGTAGTGGAGTGGTATTGCACTTTATTCAAGAACATTAAAAAAATCTAAATAGAAAAAAAAAGTATGTTCCCCGAGGTCAAACGAGCCCCCTAGACGGAGCTCAGGGGGTGGCGTACCCCACTATTTGAGAAACACTGACTTAATTCAAGACGAATTAGTATTTTCCAACACGTATTTGCATTAAAGAAACAGGTTCTCCGCAGAAGGAATAAGTTACGTTTGCGAGCTTCTTCACACATACAAAATGTGACACACAATAATTATTCAACATAATTTTCAACAATTATTTAGACATTTAAACATATATTTAGTATGTAGAAAAACATTTAATTTATTTTTATTACAAGCATAAACAAAGCCTGACTCGACAAGGAAAGATGATGAGCTCTTCGTGAATTGAAAAAGTTAGGTTTTGCCAAGTTTGTTCAGCCACATTCGTTGTACAGGCCCCAGTTCTGCAACTGGATACACACTTCCTGTTCATGTCTAGATGTAAAATTTACATCTACCTTGTAGATTTTTGTTTTTGCAGACATCCCATTGTTCCTGGCATCCAGATTAGTGAAGTGTGAAAGCATTCATTCTCCTCCGAGACCTGGTCCCGAGAACACTTGGGGTGTTTTCACACACGGGTGATTTAATCGGTCTGTTCCCGAGCACAGATTCAATCCCTCACAGGCTTGTGTTCACACTGTGCTTATCTGTTCCCTGGAACCCCTCTGCATTAACCTTCTCCATTCCAGGAACACTTGGATCTGTGTTAGCACGCTCTACAAAGCTCTAGAGACTGACCTGTGAGGCCGCTCCTGAGGCGCAGGAAACACACGCTCAGCCGCAGCACCGAGAGCTTGTCCAGGTGAGAGACGGCGGAGTCTGTGAGCGGCAGCAGCGAGGCGAGGCGATGGATCTCAGAGTTCAGTCGCTCGCGGTGCCGCTTCGACGGGTTCCACATGCACGAAGATACACACGCAGATCGTCTATCACACAGTAAGCGAACACTTTTTACAATTTTTCCTTTTCGTGATTATAAATGTTCAGTTATTGAGCAGCACAAAAAAACAAAACTAAAATGTAGCCTGTTTAAAAAACCTCAGTTTTTCTGCAGTCAAACATCAACATTGAGTTGCAGAAATCAAACAGAACTCTAGACCAATAGACCGCGTCCCTACAGATAGTCCCGCCTCTCCCATGCCTCAGATCTCGAAACCAAGGGAACGGTCAAGCTTGATGGTGATTGGCTACAAGTTTGCATTGGTGTATGGAGGGAGAGAGGGAGTGAAAGAGAAGAGAGGAGTGACAGAGCAAGATAGACAATGACAGAAATAGGGAGGGAGAGAGAAGAGAGGGGGAGAGAGAAAGTGAAAAAGGAAATAGAAGGGAAGGAGAGCGATAGAGAGAGTGACAGCAAGAAAGAAAGGTATAACAGAGGGACAGAAAGACGCATGGAAGAGAGAGAAAAGAGGGAGAGAGAGGGAAAACAACAAAGAGAGGCAGAAAAAAGAGGGGGGTGACAGCAAGAAAGAGAAGAATAAAAGAGGGAGAGAAAGAGAGATGGGAGGAGAGAGAGAAGAGGGAGAAAGACTGAGTGAATGAAAACAATATATATATATATAGAGAGAGAGAGAGAGAGAAAAGGGGGAGAGTGATGATAAAGGGACAGAGACAAAAAAGGTAGGGGGTGACAGAAAGAAAGAGAAGAATAAAAGTGGGAGAGAAAGAGAGATGAGAAGAGAGAGAGAGATAGTGAGGGAAAACAATAATAAGAGCGAGAGAAAGTGAAGACAAAGAGAGAGAGAGAGAGGAAGAGAGAGGGTGTGACACTAAGAAAAAATAAAAGAAGTAGAGAAAGTGTTGGGAGGAGATAGAGAAGAGGGAGAGAGAGACTGAGTGAATGAAAACAATAAGGAGGGGAGGAAAAAGGGAGAGAGAGTGACAACAAAAGGACAGAGAGAAAAAGATAGGGGGAGTGACAGCGAGAAGAGAAGTATAAAAGAGGGAGAGAAAGAGAGATGGGACGAGAGAGGACAGAGATAGTGAGTGACAGCAAGAAAGAGAAGTAGAGAAAAAAAGAGGAAGGGAGAGAAAGAAAGACGAGGAGAGAGAAAAGTGAGAGAGAGTGTGATGGAAAAAAGAAAGAGAGAGAGAGAGAAAAGAGAAGAGGGAGAGAAGGGTTGGGTGACAGTAAGAAAGTGAGGGAGAGAACAGGAGAGGAAGAAGGGAGAGAGAGGGAGTGAGTTAAAGCAAGAAAGCAGAAGAGGAAAAGAGAGAGATACAGTTAAGAAATAGAGAAACGGGGGCTAAGAAGGAGAGTTACAAGAGGGAGAGAGAGCAAATCACAACTCTAGACCAATAGCATCGCGACCCTATTCTGATAGCTCCGCCTCTGACGCAGTAATGATAGCTTTGTGTTGCCTTTGATAAAACAAATACTGCCTTTTTTAAGTTCCGTACTTCTTTGTCCCTGTAGAGGCTCCAAACAATGAACACTATACTATACACTTTTATAAGACATCAAAAATCAGTTATAGTACACTCCTCGTCCTCTTAACTGAACTTAGTGGATGCTGGAAAAATAGCTTGAGAAATACTTCAATTTAACAAGCGAGCATTTTTGGAACCGCTCTAACTGGATGACTTCATCTATAATCCACTAAAAAGAAAGTGAAATTCTAAGAAGAAAGAAAAACTGAAACAAAAAATATAATCTAAGTGTGGGGATGATGGGTTTCAAAAATCGAGTCTATAAAAGGGTGTGGCCAGTGCCCTCCTTCGACCCCAAGCTCTCTTCAGCCCTGTCCGAGCTCTGCGTGAGGTCTCTTGAGTTTTGAGTGAATTAAGTAATTTACTCTGAGAGGAATAATAATGGGTGAAAAAGTAAAAGTAGAAGATAAAGAAAAAATAGGGTTTTTAGAAGGAGTGATCTGAGCCCTAATTAAGCAACAAGTTCAGTGATGGAACACTTACTGTTTCTGGACGGGTCTCCTCCTCTTCCTCGCCACATAGTGAATGTCCCCAGGATTCGTCTTCATCTGTTCACACAGCAGCAGCAGCGGCGGCAGCAGCGGAGGGTGATAAAGAAGCCAAACACAGAGTACACAGGCCTCAAAGAATAAACATCCCTAAACAAAAGGGAAAGCATGCAAAAATTAAAAATAAACATTAAAATGAAACCAAACACTGTTACCACTATTAATGGAACAGAACTGCTTCCATTTCTGAACAACATCGACCGAGGAGTCAGATAAGAGATTGAGTGATCAATTATCAATAAGAGTACCTGTTGCGGATGATGCTGAAGATCTGAAAGAGCTGCTGCTCACACTCAGAGACAGAGAGAGAGAGAGTGTTTCAGTCTGTCGAGAGAGGAAGTGTGTGTTTGTGTGTGCAGCACATTCTCTGAATGACACGCACCGGACTCTCTGCTCGCACGCGATCCTGACACTGACACATTCAGGGGGAGAGGGGGGGGGGTGGATGGAGGGAGAAAGAGGAAGAGTGAGGGGAAAGAGAGAGAGAGGAGGGAAAGATGAGGAGTGGAAGAGAGCGAGAGAAATAAGGGAGGAGAAAGAGAGGGAGGAGCGGAAGAGAGTGAGAGTGAGGAGAGGGAGGTAGAGACGGGGAGTGGAAGAGAGTGAGAGAGGAGAAAGAGAGGACAGAAAAAGAGGGAGGAGTTGTGGAAGAGAGTGAGAGAGGGGTGGGAGAGAGGGAAAGAAAGAGAGAGGGTTGAGGAAGAGAGAGAAAGAGAAGGAGGAGTGGAAGAGAGCGAGAGAGAGGAGAGGGAGGTAGAGTGGAAGAGAGCAATGATAGTGATTGAAAAAGGAAAGAGGGAGGAAGAGAAATATAGAGAGGGGGTAAGAAAAAAGTGAGGGAGGGAGAAAGACAGAAGGGAATGAAAAAGAGAGAGAGAGAGAGAGAGAGAGGGAGAGGGAAAGGAAAGACAAAGATACAAAGGAAAGAAAAAGAGCTAAAGGGAGAAAATATGGAAAGAAAAATGAAATAAAAAAGGAGTGATGGGGAAAGAGAAGAAAGAGAGAAGGAAAAGATAAAGGGAGAGAAAATGGAAAGAAAAGAGCAGACAAAGAGGAGAAAAAGTGGGAGGGGGAGATGAGAGAAAAAGAGAGAAGTAGAGGAGAAAGAGGGAAGAAAAAGAATCAGAGATCGAGGGAAAGAGAGAGAAAAAGGGAAGAAACAGGAGAGGTACAGAGGGAGAGAAGAGAAAGACAGAGAGAGACATAGAGAGAGGGAGAAAGAGAAGGAAGAGAGAGGGACGGAGAGTGAAGAGAAAAGAGGGAGAGAGAAGGGATAAGAAAAAGATTGGATTTCCATTTTTCATGCTTCATTGTAAAATGTGATTTTTCGACTTTGTAAATAATGGAAACGATAAAAAAATTTTTACAAGTAAATACTATTTTGTGTTTTTACTTAAAAATGCCACGTTTAATTCAGTACATTACTGACAGTTTCGTTGTCATTTATTGTTATTAAAATATATTCGTAAATTTAGATACAATGTTTTAAGTAATATTTACTTAGTGTTCGCCATCTAATCAAATCGGAAAAAAAGTTGATTCCGAGACAGTGGCGCACAAAGAGTGACGTCACAGACAAATGATTTGAGCACTTTAAAGCCAAATGACTCGGTTGTTAAGTTGATCCCCGATTAATAATGAAGTGTTTTGTGCATAACTTCTGAAGGAATTTGGGAGACACCATTTATGAGAGTTATGTTGTGTTTTGTGTGGCTTTGGTGCGTGGCTGTTCAGAAGCACAACAAATAGTTGAGCGAATCCAAACCTCATGAACAGTATTTCAGATCTTTCAAAGTCAGATCTTTCTTTAAAGAAGAATCACTTATTTATTATCTACAGCTACAATGAAAGCTACACCTCGCTACAGTGTGTTAAAGAATTCAAGTAAAATGTATGTCTGTGTTTTATGGAAGCCCGTTTCCACCACTGAAGAGAAAAAAACGATTAAACTTTTGTGACTTTTTATCTCAGATTTCTGACTTTATATCTCGGAATTCTGACTTTATATCTCGCAAATGTGAGTTAATATCTCAGAATTATGACTTTATATCTCAGAATTGCGTGTTTATATATCAGAATTATGAGTTCTTATGGAATTCTGAGATAAAAAGTTTTTCTCTTCAGTGTCAGAAACGGGCTTCCATAGGGTTTTCTATTGACAACCAATAAATAAAAAACAACATCAAATAATGTTAAAATAGTATTTAAAGCAAAGGTGATGGGCAAACCGAATTTTCGTGAAACTCCGAAGCGGATGAATCAAATGAGCCGTATTGATTCGAAACAATGCGTCACCTGGGCCCACAGCGACATCTAGCGGTCATTACACATTTATGCATTTGGCTTTATATGAAATAACACTGTAAAATAACAACGTAAAAGAAACTCTGGCGTCTTCAGATCGTTTCTCAACAATCTATCACGAAACATCTCTGTCCACAATGTTGTGTATATGTGAAAATAAAAATTATAGATTTGTTTTAGCGCTGTGTGATGTTTTTTTTAGTGTCCACCAAGTCTTTCATTGATGAAAATGTAACTACCCTTTGATCTTGTTTGATTAAATTGTTTATATTTTATGACAAAATCATCTATTTTGTCATAAAATATAAACAAATGATTCAAACAAGATGTCTAACTATAAATGTCAAGAACTTCATTAAAAATCAAACAGTATTTGAAAGATACACTCTACTTGTATTAAAGATATAATTTCTTCAGCTTTAGAGAAATAAGTATAACTTAATAAAGTGAATAGAACTCCGCATCAGGTGTTGATTGTCAATTTAATAAGCCTATAAATCAGTGACACGTCTATACATGTAAATATATTTTATTATCTAAATATAGTGACTTAATTAAAAATAAAAACAAGTCTATGGGGTAGTGATGCTTTATCTTAGTGAAAATCTTTTACAGGATGTTGGGAGACAGTTGACGATATATAACAGGTTCACCGCTCGGATCCTGTGTTTCTGACCAATCAGAAGCGGTTTCGGGAGGAGCGCCGGGATGAAAACCTGGTGAAGTACGTCGAAGCTTGGGTCACGTGACTCGCGTTTCGAAACATCTGAAGCTTCTTTAGGTAAAAATCACGTGACGGTTTTGAATGAAGCTTCGAATCAATGTTCCGAATCGTCTGCGATTCGAGATCTCTGCACAGTCGAGACGTCAGATACTCAAAATTTTTATTTTACGATAAGTTGTATTTACTGTATAAAAACATTCACTGTAAAAGCGTGACTCAGTTGAAACATATATACAGAGTCACTACAATTATTGGAAGATTCTAAGTAAACTTTACTTGAGATCGTGTGATTAAAGAGACACACCATTGTGGTTAGTTTTTACTTGGGATTCTATAGAAAAAGGTTTTCAATCTTTTTTTTTTGAGTAAATGGTACTTAAAATTTTTTACAGCGTTGACTAGGAAAATTGTGTGCCATTTATCGTATGTGTGAAACGACTGGAAAAACAATCTTCGACTGGCATCCGTTATCTTTCTCATCATGTTTCACTTGAACTACATTTCCCATGATTCATCGTAACGTTGTGTGAATACCTGCACTCCATTATCTCCCTCGTCGCCCTCTCACCTCAAGGGCTGGATTAAAAACCCCACAAACAAGGAATCAGACAAACTTTGATGTAGAATGATTTATTATAAAAGACTGTACAATTAGAATTCAATTAATATCATAAATACAAGCTCTGGGCTGAGACGAGCTCCAAAAACGCCGCCTCCGAGTGAAGAACCCTCTGATGTGTTCATCTCCTGAAGCAACAAAACCCTCTCTCCCTGACGACTGCAGACACCGCAAGACAAAAACTTGTTAAACTTTGTTCCCAAAAGAGAGAAAAAAAAAAAGAGTAAGCTGGGAAACACTTCCGTCAGGTGCCTGCTTGGACCATACGCGGGGTGGCAGGGTCAGAGTCTGCTGCTCATGAGATCTTATTCTTTCGTTCATCTTACAGAGTTCAGAGGAATGATTACTGAGTAATCAGAACCCCTCCATGAGGCAGAGATGGTGTAAAGTGAGAGAAAAAGAGAAATAAAAGGAGAGAAAGTGAGAAATAAAGAGAGGGGAGAGAGGAGAAAAAAGTTGAAGAGAGAGAGAGGGGGAAGGAGACGGGGAAAGAAAAAGACAGTAGAGAGAAATCGGAAGGGACTTGAGAGAGAGAGAGAGAGAAAAGTAGAGGACAAAGAGTAGAAAAAGAGGGATGAGATGGAAGGGAAAGAAAGAGAGGGGAGAGAGGAATAAGATGAGGAAATAGAAGGGAAAGAGAAAGACGGGGGAAGAGAGAGGGAAAAAGAAGGGAAAGACCAAGAGAGGGGTGAAAGAGAAGAAGAGGAAATAGAAGAAAAGAGAAAGAGGAGGGGAGAAAAAGAGAGAGGGAGGGAAAAAGAAGGGAAAGACCAAAAGAGGAGAAAAAGGGGAAAAGAGAAAGAGAGAGGGGAGAAAATAGAAGGGAAAGAGAAAGAGGAGGGGAGAAAAAGAGAGAGGGAGGGAAAAAGAAGGGAAAGACCAAGAGAGGAGAAAGAGGGGAAAAGAGAAAGAGAGAGGGGAGGAAATAGAAGGGAAAGAGAAAGAGGAGGGGAGAAAAAGAGAGAAGGAGGGAAAAAGAAGGGAAAGACCAAGAGAGGAGAAAGAGGGGAGAAAGAGAAGAAGAGGAAAGAGAAGGGAAAGAGAAAGAGGAGAGAAGAAAAAGAGAGAGGGAGGGAAAGAGAAGGGAAAGACCAAGAGAGAGGAGAAAGAGGGGAAAAGAGAAAGAAATATGTCATCCTGTCTAAAGCAGGATATGAAACACCAGAATGAGGATGGTCACCTCCAAAGTTCTCGAGAAGAAAAGAGAACCTCAGCCTCAGAGGGGTTCAGCTATCTCTGGGACTTCTTCTTCCAAATGAAGAATACAGTCAGCAGGAAATCGTATAAAAGTAAAGATTCGAACTCAAATAACCCAGCTCTGAAATATCCGCATCACACAATAACGATCAGCGCAATAAACTATTGTTAGAGCTTTAACTCTTATTCTAAAGCTACCGATCTCTCCCGACAGCAACCTGCATTTATTCTAATCAATAACCAATACTTTACATTTCATCACGCTTCAGAGACAGAATTGATTTTGGTTCGTTGTGAGAAGTTATTTAAATTAAAAACAGAGAGAGAGAGATAGTAGAGGAGAAAAGGGTGGAGAAATAAAGGGAGAGAGATAGAAAAAGTAGAAAAGAAGAAAAAGAGAGAAGAAACAAAGACATAGGGGATAGAAAGAGAAAAAGAAACAGGAGACAGAGAAAGAGACATGATAGAGGGAGGGAGAGAGACGAGAAAGAAAAAGAGAAAGGAGAGAGAGGAGAAAAAGGGAGGGAGAGAGAAGGGAAAGAAAAAGAGAGGGAGTGTGAGAGAGAGAATTGATTTTGGTTTGTTGTGAGCAGCTATTTAAATTAAAAACAGAGGAGAGAGAGAGAGAGAGAGAGAGAGAGAGAACACTGTACTTTGGGTTCATTAACCAAATGAAAATTAAACATCCAAATCATAACATCAAACTAGAAAATAGAGCAGGACATTAAAATTTGAAGCAGCGAGCGGCATTCAGATACAGTAGAGAGAGATTTAAAGTTCATGCTTTAGATGCAAAACGCATTTCAAACAGTAAATCCTAAAAAAAAATCCTGTTACAAAATCCTCGATTACTTTGCAAACCCTTGCTGCATGAGAGTCAAGCTTCATTAGAACACAAAAGATTATTCAAAGAGAAACTTTCTGGGAAAAAGAAGCTGAAATCGCTTTCTTTGAAATCAGGTGGAATTCTTTGAAATCAGGTTGAATTCTTTGAAATCACATTAAAGTGGAGCGAAAGGAAACTCCAGAAACAGTTCGACGCCCCCCTGCAGGCAGTTACACCCCTATAGTTCCCGATGCATCCACTAGAGGGACACTGAGATGATTGATACATTAAGCCTGCGGTGGCAGACCACAGATGTCTCTACAAAACATAATCATGACTGAACAAAAAAATTAATTTGAATTTATATTTAAGTCAATCAATTTGTGTTGTACAGTTTTTATAAATAAAGCTATCGTTTGCTTTTCAGTCATATCTTAGACAGCACCTGAAGCTGAACTGTGAATTTGATCAGCATAAAAAAGCTCTATGTTTTCATGAATGAACATCACCACCTACTGGACACTTCAGAAACAACAGGAGAGTAAAACTGCGAAGGGCTTGGATCAACAATGACGAGAGGTTAAAGGGTAAATCCTCAAAAAAAAATTTGTTCTGGCGAAATGTACTTTTTAATGACTGTTGCATGAGATTCAATCTTAGTTTGAACATCACAGAGACATTTTGAAGACTGTTGAAGATGTTCATTTGCTTCTAAAACAAAGAAAAAAACTTTCTAGACAGCGTTTAACATGGAAACCTAGAAGCTCTGATCTTAATACTTGGACAGATATTTGGTGAATTTTACCTTTAAAACTCAATACTTGTAGCTGAAAAAAAAGAGTGATTATATTTCTGTTTGATGGTTTAAAATTTGGTTTCGTAGAGTAAATCCTACAAATATTATATTTTGGCCAAAGTTTACATGTTGCAAGACAGTCACGGTTTGTTTGAACACTGGAGACGTTTTGAGAGATTGCGGAGAATGAAGAAAATGCTTTTAAAGCACTCTTTTTTTGTTCAAATTATTTAATATGAAGTTAAAGCTAAATCTAGTGAAAATCGGACTCGAAATTTGATCTTTCCAAACAATGCTGGATTTAAATGAAGAAAATAAAGATCTCAGCATTCTTAAAAACAACCCCGTGTTCTTCTGCGTTCAGAGACAAACAGAAGCTAAAAGCCAATCAGCCTCCATCGTTTCTGGTGAACGATCCCTTTAAGATGCAACACTTTTATTTGATCAAGCGAGTGATTTGTTCTATTGCACCAGAGTGCTGTCCGTTAAAAAGAAAGATGGTAGAAATCAACTCAGTGGTGGACTCCCTCGTGAAGGTCGATCATCTCCAGCGCCCCGCCTCTCTCTTCCCCAGTGTCCCTTCACCTCTAAAACCAAGTTCGCAGCCTTCAGTCGTTGTAGTGCATGATGGACTCCACGTAGTTCCCGGGGAAGAGGCCGGTGACGCCGCCGCACACGCCCTCGAACCAGCCGTCGTCGTTCTTCTTGATGATGTAGATGATGGAGCCCTCCATGAAGCTCAGCTCGTCCTCTTTGTCCTTGGTGTAGTCGTAGATGGCCACCACTGAGAGGAGCAGAGCAGGGTTTATTTAGACTTTTTCAGCCACGAGACGCAAGTTTGGTAGACAACCCTTAAAGGTTTTTAAAAACACGGTTAACAGCTTGAACTTTCATGAGCCTTGATTTTGTTTGGTTATTTTTAAATTTAGTCTTAATCGAATTTTTATCACTATTTTAATTTTCTTAATCATATTTCATTTAGTTCATATTATCGTATTTAATTTGGTATTAGTCAAACGTGTATTTAGTCTTGTTTTAGTTGATGAAAAGTCAAACATTTTTGTCTATTTTAGTTCAAACAAAATGCTTTTTTTGTCTACTTTTAGTCAATGTTTACCATTTTAGTGTTAAACTAAAAAGTGTAAGGCAAGGCAATTTTATTTATAGAGCAAATTTCCATACACATTGCCAAATTAAAGTGGTGTACAGAAGAATAAAACAGATTAGATAAAACAGATCATAGATAAAAGTAAGAGATAAGACATTAAAGCAATTCAAATTCATAGAATAAAAGAAAAAGAAGTTTATAGGTGCAGTGTTGTTCGGACAGCAGAGCTCAGTCAGTAAATGTACATTTTAACAACTTAGTTTTAGTCTAGATTGAAACCTGACTAAAGTTATAGATCCTCTAATCTCTTCTGGAAGCTGGTTCCAGCTGCGGGCAGCATAATAACTGAAAGCAGACTCTCTCGGTTTAGAGTGAGCCCGAGATTGCTCTAACTCAGTGTTTCTCAATTCTTTTCGACCAACCCTTGCACTTGATTGTAGAACAGTAATAAAAATTAAAAAAAAATTAAAAAAGCATGTTGCCCGAGGTCAAACGTGCCCCCCTTGACAGAGCCTCGCGCCCCTATTTACGAACCCCTGCTCTAACTTATTAGAACCTAATGGTCTGTGATATATTCTGGTGCAGAGCTGTCTTGTGATATATAGACGAGCAGCAGCACTTTAAACTCTATTCTGAATGTCACTGGCAGCTACTGTGGAGACCTGAGGACTGGCATTATGGGCTTCGACCTTCTAGTTCGGTCAGAATCCGTGCTGCTGCATTCTGAACAAGCTGAAGCTGCTTAGTGGTGTTTTGTGGGAAACCACTTAAGAGACCATTGAAGTAGTCCAGCCTGCTGCTGATAAAAGCATGGACTAATTTCTCGAGATCACGAGTGGAGATGAAGCATCTCCTTGCAATGTTTCTGATATGATAATAAGCAGATTTAGTTATTGCTCTTATGTGACTGGTGAAGCTCAGATTATAAAAAAGAATCACCTAGAGGTTCTTCACTTGATTTTTAATACGATCAGAGCTCAGGTGAACGTTCACCTTGAGAACCTCTGCTTTTTACTCACAAACAATGACCTCTGGTTTTCTTTTTATTTAACTGAAGAAAGTTTGTGTCCGTCCAGCTTTTAATCTCATCAAGGCATTTACAGAGAGAGTTTACGGTGCGAAAGTCATTTGTAGAAAGAGTTAAGTAGATCTGAGTGTCATCAGCGAAACTGTGATACGCAATCTGGAGTCTTCTCATAATTTGACCCAGTGGTAGAATGTACAGGCTGAACAAAAGGGGTGGCCAGAATTGAGCCTTGGGGGACCCCACAGGAAACTGGGGTCTAGTTTGACATCCCCTAAACTCCCTTGTAAGTATGACCTGGAGAATGCTTAGGTCAAGAAGAACCAGCACAGTCACTTTTCCTGAATCTGCGCTTGAGAGGATATCGTTTGTATAGATATGTTATTATAAAGGTATAAAATTATATAAAAAAAATTCATATGCAATTTTCCCATAACTTTGTAATTGTAAGAATGTTTATGTCTATTGATGGTACTGGGAGCAACGGAGTAATGTTGTCAGACAGACTTTAGTTAAATAAAGAAACAGCTTTTCAAAAATTTGTTTTTAGACACTAAATTGAAGCTCTAAAATGTTCTCAACTTAAAAGAAAATCTCAGTTTTGATGTTTTTTATTTATTGCGCATTTTTGCTGCTCCTCCGATGGTGATTTTTGATACCGCACTCAAACAAGACAACAACTTGAATTAAATGCATTATTTATTTTTTACATTTTATATGTATTTATATTTATGTAAATTTAATGTTTTTAAGTAGACCTGATAATTTAGACCTCTAGTCCAATTGTTACTAAAAAGACACTGATGATTTTTTTGGTTAAAATGTGGTACCAAATTACAGTTTGTGTCTTTGTAATACCTTTGTGAGACATTACATTTACATAGCAAATTTATCCAGTCTCTTTGAGAAACTGTTTGATCACAAAACTAAACAATAAATAAATAAATAAATAAATTTAAAAATCCAGAACATCTCGCGAAGCTCACCTTTCTCCAAGTAGGATTTGGGCGCCCACTGAGGGTCCCCATCTGCATAGGGGTCGCTGTAGTGCACAACAGCTGGCTCTTCATCTTCATAGTCGACGGGAGGTGGAGGAGGAGGAGGAGGAGGGGGCGGAGCCTCGTCAAAAATGGGCACATCATCGAGGGGCGGGGGAGGGGGAGGAGCTGGCGAATCTGCAACTGCACCACACACGAAACAAATGTTACAAACACACAAACCACCTGCAGGGGGCGGGCATGCTGCATGCATACTGCAGAGTGAGCATGCGCGTCACTTCCACAGGGTTTATGATGGGATGCACGAGACAGGTGTGAGGAGCTCGGGAGGGTGCGGATGAATACTTACCTCGTTCAAAATGAATATACAACAAAAAATTATAAATGTTCCACTAGGCTTCTCTCGGCTAATAAACACATTCCGATAAGCTCTCTGCGGTGATCGTTGATGGATTAAACGGTTAAAATGGAGGAGGACTAGGTGAACAGGGGGCGCTAGTGCACAAACACACGGATGAGGATGCATGCGCTAAACCGCTAACCCATGCTAGTCAGGAAACACCACACTTACTGTTCTCCTGAACTCGAGCCACGAAACCTGTGAGAGGGATCTGAGGGGTGAGCTGAGGCATGGGCGGAGGGGGAGGAGCCATGGACACTGGACGCAACACGGACGGAGAGAAAGAGCGAGAACACAGAGAGGAGAAGAAACAGAAAGAAACACTCAGTCCCAGAAGAGTTGACGAATCTGCATTGTTTTGCAAACGTTTGAGGTTCCTTCACAGCTTCATAGAGCAAATTTGAGCCCTTTATAGGCCTTTTTTGTGATTTTACTGCATGTTACTTTTTTTGGAGCAGGTTTTGACATTTGAAATCACACACAAAAAAAAAAGACTCCGGACCAAAAACGATCCTTCGCACGTTCATAGCTCCTGCTGATTGGCTACAACTGTGTTCAGGTTTTGAAAGGACCAGAATTTCTGAAAAATCCCAAATCGTACCGGTGAAAAACAGTTATTTGTTAATGTTCACATGGAATTCTAGGGTAAAATGATGTTTAGCTCCTCCGATGGGGATTTTTTGGTACTGCACTTAAACGAAACATAAATTCTAACTAAAAAGAGAGGATTTTGCACAAATGAGAGAATAAAAAGTAATAATTTTAAGTGAAAATCTATTTTTATGCTTTTATTCATAAATTCATTAATTTATTCAATTAATTTCTATAATACACCAATCACCTAAGACATACATTTTATAACTATTTATATATGAATGTAAAACATCAGAACAGAATATAATGTTTTTGTTATTTTGATGTTTTTATCTAGTACTAAAATGTAAAGCTTTACTCCACAGCGTTCAACACTTTTAGCTGATTTAAATTGGCATTTCAAGTCTACGTTAAAGTGTACACAAAGTCAACTTTTTGGCAAAATGTATAATAAGAATATAAGAATATATTTTGTGAAGATTGCTCATTAGAGTGTTGTTTTAGTTAGTAAAAAAAAAAACATGCATTTCGAGCCAACGCTAAAAAGATGTGATATTTAGGATGGAAATCTGATTGTGTTAACTTGTTGGCAAAAATTGACCTCTTTCCCACAAATGTACTAATATAACCTCTAAAATGTTCTTAATTTAAGGAAAAATCTCAGTTTTGATGTTTTAATTCGCCATGCAAGTTTTCCCAAGTCATTCATTACCCAAGTCATTAATTTTATAACTATTTATATTTGTATAAACACAAATTGTCACCTCTAGTGGTGATGCTTGCTACTGCACTCAAAGGAACATTTTGGTATCAACCGTAAACTACGTAAGAATTATTTAGTTATGTCTCAAGCACCTTTTAAATCTTCAATCTCCAAAGAGTTAGAAACAATTATTATAAAGAACAATTATTCACATTAAATTGTTTCTTTATTAAACAATTCACTATTTCTTTTATTTAATACATTTAGAAGCGTCTTCAAATCACGCTCCATGCTGTCAGACTCTCCGTTCTTACTTTCATGTGTCCCGCCGTTAACGTGCGGCTGCTGCAGGGAGAACTGGGAGGACACGGAGGGAGCCCGGCGGTACGTCCCGGTGGCAGAGATCATGGAGGCAGAGGACGAGCTACCCGAGTTGTGTCGCGAAATCTGCCGAGAAATTGTTCCGAACTGCGACATGGGGATGGGCCCGAGACCCGGCCCGGACGCCACGGCTGGACAGCAGCAGAGGAAGAGAAGAGAGGACAGGAGAGGCTCACTCCAGGATTCAAGGGGTTAACAATCAACTGCAGAACACCCAACGATAGAGAGGAGAGGGAATCATGGGAAAAATGTCCAGAACAGCTTAAAATCATCATTATCGATGTTCCTAATTGATCACTGCAGAACTTTAGCTCTCCTTCCATTAGATGCAGCAGCTATAACAGCCACAGGAGCTGCTTTTACATTTACCCTCCTGCGTGTTTACAATGCAAAGACAGATAGAAGGACGCTTCCTGAAAACAGTGCAGATAACACCGGGACGGCCTTGAGAGGAGGGGGGGGGGCGGGGGGAGGGGGGGGAGAGGAAGAGATGGAGGGAAGAGAGGGGGAAGGAGAAGAAAGAAAGAGAGAGTGTGTGCGAGAGAGAGGGAGAGATGGAGGAAAGAGAAAGGGAGGGAGGAGAGAGAGATGAGAGGGAGAGATGGAGGGAGAGGAAAGAAAGAGTGTGCGAGAGAGAAAGGAAAGAGAGAGGGAGGGAGGAGAGAGTGTGAGAGCAAAAGAAAGGGAGAGAGAGAGGAGAGAGGAAGGGAGAAAGAATTAGAGGCGAAAAGAGAGCCACCCAAAACCATCCCCAGCAGCAGTCTTAGACAGAAGCGAGCCGCTGAGAAGCCCCAGAGACGGAGATGAGGACGGTGGCACAGCAGTGCTGCGTTTGAGCAGGAGCGATGGGATTGGTTGAGAGCTCACCTATATCCACCATAGCTATTGACAGGCTCTGGGTGGGGAGTGGGGGAGGAGGAGGAGGGGCTGAGGGAGGAGGTCCCCATGAGGGTGGGGCTGCAGGGCAAAAGAGTTATTAATCAGTAAAACATTAGACACTGTCCCTAACTCACCCTCACCCGGAGAGGTCAGAGCGCTCAAGATCATGGATGATTATTCTTCAACACTTCTGTTCTGATCACAGTTTCTCAGAGAGAACACTATAACAGTTTAATAATAGTATAGTAGCAGGATTTGCAGCGTTGGGTAGTAGCGCCGCTACACAACTAGTTTAACTACATTTCTCAGTAGCGTGGTGGTAACGTTGTTTCTTTTTAAATTTAATAGCTTTTAAGTAGCTAAGCTATTTTATTGATCAAGTAGTGCGATAGCATCCACAGAACTCTAACGTTAAATATACCCTAGAATTTCTGAAGATAAAAAAAACAGAAATGCAAATGCTACAGAGCACTGACCGTAGATCAGTTAATCAACAAAGACTTCTTCCTGCGGTTGGCACAGAGCTTTATGTTGTGTTAGCGCCACCATCTGTCATTGAGCGGACAAGCGATAAATGAATTACATTACTTGATGAGAAGATGGCAGTGAACAGAACGCTGAGCCACCGCTGCCGTATCTTGATGAAATATGCTATTAACTGAGACGCTTCAATTAAGGTGAGTTTAAGCAAAGAAAACTACAAATCCCAAAAGTTCCACATTCAACCAGTCAGAAGAGAGCTCTTCATCAATTTAAAGCCACAGTCCCACTTTGTTTTTTTTTAAGAGAAAACATTTATATTTAAAAATCTATCCATCCATTCATTTTCATGTCGGCTTTTTTCCCTTTCGGGGTCGCCACAGCGCAATGAACCGCCAACTCTTCTGGCATATGTTTTATGCGGCGGATGCCCTTCCCTGCCGCAACCCATCGCTGGAAAATATACTTAGAAATGTCTTATTTTATCATTTTAAGAGATGAGTCGACCTAATAAGCTCACATAATCCAGAAAATAGCTTCAGAAAACTAAAGATGCTGTTAGCAGCTAGCATATTAAGCTAAAAAAAGTTTGGGGGGGGGGGCCTTACAGTTTAAGTGCTTGAGAAGATTTGAAGTTTCTGATCAAAAATGAGTGATGCGAAAGTTTCTCTTTGAGTTGTCAGAGATTCTCTCTTTATTCCTCTGCGCAGGCCACCCTTGAGATCCTGCCACTTCTTTCTCTCTCTCTCTACCTGTCCCTGTGCGCTGCTGTGCCCTACTTAAAGACACTTGGAGCTGGAAAAGCAGGCCATGAATCCACTGTGATCCTGGAGTCACACACAAGGCTAAGAAGAGCCAGCAGATGCTGCGTTTCACATTCTCTGCTCTACCTCTGGCGGCAGCTGCAAGGTGTGCCGTATGTAGGACGGAGCTCACCTGGGATGGAGTTGGGGATGGAGGGGGTGGGCACAGCGATGGGGATACCGATGCTGCTGCCTCCGCTGTTCTCTCGACTGCCGCTTCCCCCACTGCTGCCACTACAGAGAGAGAGAGAGAGAGAGAGAGAGAGAGAGAGAGAGAGAGAAAAGATGGAGATGAGAGATAGAGGAGAGAGAAAAGAGGGAGATGAGAAAGAGGGAAGAAAGAGAGGAGAGAGATAAGGAGAAGGAGAGAGGAGAGCAAGATGGAAAGAGAAGGAGAACGAGCGAGAGGAGCAATGAAGGAAGGAGAGAGGAAAAAAGAAAGGCAGAGAGAGAAGGTGAACGAGAGGGGTGAGACAGAGAGAAGAGAGGTGAGAGAGAGGAGAAGCAGATAGAAGAGAGAGAGAAGGAGAAAGAGAAAGGGAGGAGTGCAAGAAGGAGAAAGAGATAGAGAAAAGAGACAAAAGGAGAAAGAAAGAAAGAGAAAGAGGAGAGAAAGAGGAGAGAGAGAGAGGCGAGATGAGAAGCAAGGAGAAAGAGAGGAGTGCGATAAGAAAGAGAGAGAGAGAGAGGAGAAGGAGAAAGAAAGGAAGAGCAGAGAGGCAACAAGAAAGAGAGAGTAGAGTGAGATAGAAAGAGGAGAAAGAGAGAAAGAAGGACAAAGGCAGAGAGAGAAGGAGAAAGAGAGAGAGAGAGAGAGAGAGAGAGGGGGAAGAAAAAGAAGCAGACATACAGAGGACAGGGAGATAGAGGAGAGAGAACAAACACAAATGTGTGAAATGTTTGCAAACAACATTTTTTCTCGCCAGTTCTGATCAATGCTATTTTCTACGTCGAGTATTTCCAGCATGGCTGACTTCCGGTTGGATGACGCGCTGTGAAAACACTCGATGTGAAACACTGAAACTGTTGTTTTTTTAATTGTGATTTTCAAATTTACACCAGTGCAACTGTGATTTAAAAAAATAAGCTATAGCTTACTGGTAACTGGCACTACATACAGTAAGCTATTTTTAGAACACGTTGGTGACCCCTGGGTTAGAGGAGCTCTGGTAAGCATAAAAAAAAGCTTCTTTTTTAGTCAGACTTGGTTCTGATGTGGCCCAAAAGGGACTCCTGGAACCCAATGAGTCCACTTTCCCTCACCCGGTGCTTTACCACCAGCTTCGGACTTTCCTTGCAGATCCCAAACTAAAAAAAGCATGCAGTGTTTTCTCCATGGATGCGTTTCATTTTCAGGGGAAATGCATGCTTTTCCAACAAAGCAGACCAAAAAGGCTCTGATCAAACTGGCACATGCGTATAAATCTAAGCCTATTTGAGACATCATCATCATCGTCATATTAAGCATATCCACATGCAGCTCAAATCTGTGCTAATTCCTAGTATGCTGGGAGCAGATTGCAGCATCATGCTAACACACTGAAGCCAGCGTGCTCACTTGAGCTCATGACCTAGATACACACATGGCTGCGAGAAGATTTGAAGCATACAAACGCTCGCTGCACATACGTTCAGAGTGGATCAATTCATGGATTATTCAGTTCAATCAGAGCTTGGGGTTTACTACCCCACATGATCTGGCAACCTTTGAGACCCGGAGGGACCACGGAGACTACGAGAGCCCTAGCAACCTAGTAGAAGAGTAGCCGTACAGTAAAAGTTTTGGATTAAAAGTCAACGCTGTTGTTAACTCTGATTGGTTATTCTAATACAAAGGAGAATGATGCAATAGTATCGCCGTGATATAGACTTGCTGATTCAAGCTAATGTCTTAATAATGTTTGCTAGCATCATGATATTCACTCAAGGGGCAACCCTCCGCTCTTCCTGTTTCTATGCAATAGGAAGTGCTGAACTGTAGTACCTAGACCGGCCGCAAGGGGGGTGGGGTCAGAAGTGAGCAGGTTAAAACTAAATAAAATTTGGGACCTGAAAAAAAAAAAGAAACACGTTTCCACCCTTTGTGCTGCAATGTTTTTTATTCAGATTGCTAGTTTTGTGTCATCTCCCCCCCCCCTGGTGACTTTTGCTGTCTAATGCTAATAACTTGATAATTTATGATAGCTTAATAATATATCACTTGTTAAATCTTGCTAATACTTTACCATTAACTTGCTAATTGAAGTTAGTGTCATTATAAGTCATGCTAACATCATAATAGTTTATGCTAGCATCCTGATAATCACTTAATGACTTGCTGATTCAAGTTAGCATCATGAAAACGTGCTGTACCATGCTAATCACTTGTTAATTTGCTCTTGCATCATAATAGTTTATGCCAGCATCATGATAGTCGCTCGATAAATCCATAGACTGTATATAACATGGACGCAGCATGTGTGATGTTTCGTATGAGCTGTAAAAGAAGCTTAAAATGGGTGGAGCCAACCATCTTTCGCGGAAAAACAACTGACTAGCTAATTTAAGCTAGCACCATGACAATTTGTGTTGGCGTCATAATAGTTTAGGCTAGCATCATTATAGTCACTTAATGGCAGGTTAATTCAAGCTAGCATTATGATCATTTGTGCTGCATCATGCTAATCATTTGATAACTCATGTAGCATAATTTTTCTGCCGCCTCATGCTAATCACTTTATGCTTTTTTAGGCATTTATGCTAGCATAAAATTTTTTTTTTTTAGCATTACGACATCGACTTGTTAAATTAGGCTAATGTTTTAATATTAACTGGTTAAGTCAAGCTAGCATCATGATAATAAATGCAAACTCAGCTTGGTTAAGAAAAAGCAATCGTTAGTGGTGGGCGGTCCCTGCAGGGGAGATCGGTTTGTGATGTCACAAGCTATATCAAACAAAACAAACAAACATAAAAAAATACTAAGGAATGCTCTTGTGGATTTGTTCCATGTTAAAGGCATAATTCCAATCTTCTCCGAAAGTTTCTGTAAGGTTTCTCCAGGCAAACTCTAAAGTTGTTGAAGTTCTGAAATCATTACCCGTTAGTGGTTCACCAGCACTCTAAAGCTCTCCGGTGTGTCCAGCACCTCATTTTCGGCAGACAAATAACAGATGGGAGACAAGGGCTGTAATTATTGGCTCTTTAATCTGCTACAGCCACTGGCTCGCCTGATCACAGGAGACACGGCAGGCCTCTTCACCAAACAGCACGCTGATCCACAGCTGAGCATCTCCGGCGGGAAGACTAATGAGTGTTTGCAGGATTGGCTGATGTGAATTTGCTAACGAGGAACGGATTACGATCTTAGCGCTGGAATGAGCAATGCTAATGCTAGTGTCCAGAGCATATGCTAGCACGAGTTGAGCTAGCGGGTGGCAGGGGGGGTGAAGATCTTGCGTCTCCCCACCGGCCCCTGACCTCCATTCTGTAAACAGACATCTGGAGGTTTTGTCTCCGTTCCCATGCCGACGGCTCCCATGTACAAACTGTTAAGCTGAATCCTTAAAGGGCCATCTCGTAAGTCTTTTAACAACTTTGCACTCACCAGGAGACAGCTGTAGGTGATATTTTAGAGAAAAGCAGTGAACTAGACTACAGGAAAAAAGGCATTGCAAATGATAAACATAGTGTAAAAGAAAACTACTTTTTCCTAGAAAAAACAAAGTTGTGATTGAAACAGAAGGGAGGGCTTTGGGCAGGAGCGATTGCAGGATCCTAGCTTTAGGGGAGCTAGACAAATTTGTGTCATGAACACTGTCGTACACAGAGGCATGATCTCAATGGGTTTTCTGGATCACGGCCCTCTGAAAGATTTCTATATTTTCACGTTCAAAACTTTAGTTTAGTGTAAATAAAGGATGAATGTAGGAAGGGTCTTTAACTTAAGTTCTTCATTTTGGAGCATTTGAAGGCTAGAAAGCATAGATTACATATAATAACATCTTTCAAATCGATTGGTTCTAATCCTCCATCCTGCCGCTTGCTCCGGGCTATCCGGACTGCTCCTTGCGCCGGGTTGGGCCATCTGCATTGGCACTTGGTCCTACATTTGGTCTTCCAGGTCGCTACTTGGTTTGGGTCCTTCACATTACTGCCAAGTTCGTTTCCCCTACATTGCAGCTTGTTTTGGCTCCTCCACGCCACCACTTGGACTGGGTCCTGTGCTCGGACAAGTCTTCCATGTCGCCACTTCGTTTGTGTCCTTTATGTTACCGATTGGGTTGGGTCAGGTCTTCTGCTTGATCTGGGTCCTCTGTACTGCCTCTTGATCCAGGTTCTTTACACCACCACATGGTATGAGTTCACTGCTTGCCTCTGTCCTCTGCAGTGTCGCTTGGTCTGGATCCCTCTACGCCACCACATAGTCTTAGTCCTCCACTTGGTTTGAGTCTTCTAGACCACCGCTTAATTTGGCTCCTTTGGGCCTTTGTTTGAATGTTTTGAACAAAGAGTGTTCTGCTCTAAAATCAAAACTCCTAACAAGCTAAACACAACCTGGGCAATCCAAAAGTGATAGATCCTAATAACGGTTATCCTTAATCTTTAAACAACTAATGTTTTCACAAAAGACTAAATTCGGAACCACATGTACATCAACTACTTCCGACACATTCTTTAAATTCACCGAGAAACATGAGGTCTCTGGAACCCATCGCTGATGAAATCCAGACTGAGAAATTGTCGGAGGTCAGCGAGAGCAGCGAGACCTGTCCTGACCCAGAGGAGTCGATCGACAGGACACTCCTAACATGCTTCACATGCCTTTCTCTCTCTGTGTGAGAGAGAGAGAGAGAGAGAGAGAGAGAGAGAGAGAGAGGACATGAAAAAGTGGGGCAGGGACTGTCCTACAAACATCAGCTCCCACCATCTGCTGCCGCATCAGCACAGTGACATCATACTTCACAGGAAGTGCTTTCATCCTGCTCCCAGGAATGATGAGGGGAAAGAAGCGGAGGCACACAGACAGTTAGCCATACTGTCAGGACATGAGCCCTGGACATGTCCAGAGTAGGTTCCCATCCCAGTCGTCTCTAGTAGCGTGCTCCATGCATGCGGAGGACAGGGTTGACATATAACTTAAAACCTGACGGGCTGCTTTCCCTGTCAGTTAAGCTACCTGTCGAGCAACTCCTTCCTGACAAATTTCAACACATCACAGGCTTGATAAGCCATCTCAATCCAGAACCCAATTGGGTATTTTATAGAAAATAGGTGTTTCCTATAATAAGCTAAACAGCCTCTCCTTGGCAATATTTTTAAGGTGTAAAAGAAAACTGGGGAACTAATATTGATGACATTATGCAAGAATACATTTTATGCATGATGTAGATACATAAGAGTACAAATAAGACTCAAACTCAAACAACAAGTGAGCAGCTTCTGTAATCGTCTAAACAACCAACTCTTAGAGTTCAACACAGCAGATTTATACTAAAGAAACATTAATTAGATTAACAAAAAGTACAGTGGAGAGGCGGCTGCTTATTGGTTTTAGCTTCATAAAAGTACATCCAGATAATTATAGAACTAATTGAAGTTTATTTTGTGTCCGAAAGTGAAGTTTAATTCTATAATAATACATTTAATATCTAAATAGAGATATTTTTGTACCCAATAAGACAAATTATGTCATCTACAGTTTCCTCTGTAATTAATCTTTGTTTGATTACAGGAAAATGCCACATTCATAAACAAAAATGGGGAAAAATACACAAAGCAAGACAGATTTGAATGATATGAAAAACTCATTGTTTTTATTTTTTTCATAGTTTTTTTTTATAGATTTTTTTTACTTTTAGAACTTGCATTACCTATTTGTCAAACATTGTCAATGTAAACATGTGTTTGCAAACATTTATTGTGAAGGTCAGTTGTTCATAACTAAATAATCAGTAGACCTCAAAAAAAATCTTTTTGGCAGCGTTACTCAATTAATGGTTTAAATTATACATTTACACGAAGGCTAGCATTTAAAAATCTTTACGACCCGCCGTCTACAGTCTCGTGGTTCTTACACCTACAGCAATCGGGTCGTCGTAGTATTCAAGCTGACCAACAGTACCGACAAAAGTGTTATCAGGTGTGGACGGATTGCTGCAAGCCCGCCCTGTCCCAGTTACTGAACCCTGAAATCAGACCGTCTGTTCCTCCCACTGCTACACTTCCACCATGCCCCCTGCCAGGTTTAGCTTGTTGGCACACCAAAATCCACCCATTTCTCACCTATAAATTCATCTTTTGTAACGATAAAAAAACATTTCTCCCATTCATCATTTAGATGAGCTGTGTTATCACTTCATCTGATTGGTCAGTGGGCGGAGCTCCGGCTAATAGCCATGGTTTCAGTAATAAGCAGTTTTGAGCTCCCAAAAAGCAGAAACAAGCATGAACCAATGAGGAAACAACAATAAAACATGCTATAAAAGTCAGAAAAGACGACTTTCCTGATACTGCACCTATAATCAGACATGTCCATAGCGTGCTTAAAAACTACTCTTTAGCTTACTTACAGCATATACTTTATATTTAGTTGCCTATAATGAACAAACCAGACTACGAATGACATTAGTTAATCACAATTCGATTATTTTAGTGGTTCAATTGACGATGACGAATATGACGTATTCGTTGATGTCAAAACAATTGTATCGAATAGTAACAAAACCCATTAACTGCTATTACTTTACTTTGTCATCAAACTAAACGCCTTATTTTTACAGATTCATGAACTACCAAGATGTGAGTTTAATCAACTGATTGTAATCGATTTACAACTGATAAGTGATAGAAACAGGACAGGAAACACTTGCGATGAAAAACACCAGCTTCAATGTTTAGCTTCCTTGAAAGCAATCTTTCTCGCCTTCTTTCTTCCGAGCAAACTGAGCGAACACAACCAGGTGTTTCCGAACTAATCAAGTCAAATCTCTCTCAGGGCTTTATGAAGTTTGATATGAGTTTAAGGAGAGTCTCCAGACACACCCTCAACAACAGAGAGACCCACACGAGCAGCATTCCGCTCAAAAACAACCCCAGCAGCACAAAATCGTCAGAATATCGAGTTTATATCGCGGTTCATCAAAGCTTTTCCATGTTCCAGCGCATTTCCTGTCCAGCAACAGAAGCGGAATCAGCCGAGGCGCGCGCGCACTCGCTCCCTCACCTGAACATAGTTATTCTCGCAGTAATCCGCGACTCTCGTCAGGTTCTGGTAGCTCTCCACCAGAGCTCGTTTACCGGCGGGGATTTCCTCCTCTAGTAACATCTGTAGCTCTGCCATCTTACATGTCTGAGCGGAGATTCCCTCTCCTCCTGGTTTCGGGGATTTGATTGAGGGCTCAAGCTCGGGCTGACTCGGAGTCGATCTTCTGAGTCGAATCTTGAAGTGAACCGAGTAAAAAGCGCTCGAGCAAATAACTCACAAGTACCACCACAGCACATTTCCGACCACATAAATAGGTAGCATTTGTTTTTCCCAATTCTCACTCTAGAAATAACTTCAAAATTAGAGCGTTATTCCATCAGAACATCAAAACAAAACCGTATGTGATTCCTTATTGCAACGGTATTGTAGATCTCATTCCTGGGAAGAAAGTCTGGGTTTTACCCCATAAATATATTCTTAACCAAACCCTCTTTAAGAAATATATCGGTATCGATGTGAAATGTAGTTTCTGTGAATCCTGCGAGGAGGATGTATCTCATCTGTTTTGGCAGAGTTCATACTCTGAAAGATTCTGGTCTGATGTTCTTCTGTATGTTCAATCTCATTTTCTGAGTGACTTCTCTTTTTGCTTCAAAGATGTATTTTTTTTTGGTATATCTGATCATCCCTCTGAACATGAATACCGCTGTTATTTAATTAATCTAATATTTATTCTGGCTAAATTTCATTTCCACATGCAGAACTATGTTGGGTGTAAACCACTATTTGTAAAGTTTAAAGTGGACTTGGACTCATATTTTAGTGATATTCAAACATCAACAAACCCAAAAGCCTTGAAAACTTTAAAATAACTTGAAAATATTCTTTTCACTTGTGACCTCTTGAACTGTGCTCTTAAATCGAAAGCAGCGTGTCTTTCCATCTCTCTTTCACTCTATGTAAAACATATTATTGTACTCTCTGGCAGTCTTTGTACTTTTGAGGTTTGTTATGTTCTTGTTATTTTTTTATTAAAAAAAAAAAAAAAAAAAAAAACCCACACACATTCCTGACATTTTTGCTTGAAGAAATGTGCTATAAATAAATAAAAGTAATTTGTTACTCAAAAATGTGATGTGTGTTTTTAGACTTGTTCATTTCATAGTATATACTGTATTATATTTGTTTTATGTTTGTTGTAATTGGCCTGCTATGTTTTAATTTTGTTTATACAGTGAAGCACTTTGGGCAGATATCCTGTGTTAAAGTGCGTTATAAATAAAGCTGGCTTGACGTGACTAAAATGTTACAAAAGATTACATCGCTGATCAGTTAAAGCAAAAACCTCACATCTCAAAGCAGCAAGCCATCTTTATAAGTGTTTTTTTATTATAAAAATGTTGCAAAGGAAAATAGATTAGTTGGCTGAAAAATGAACAAATGATTTATCACACGAAAACAAAATTAAGTTAGTCTTTGAAAACTTTTAGTTTAAAAACGTTTAGTTAGTCATTGAGTTTTAATGTCACTAAACATTAAATCAGACACATAAACTTAGGTTTCAGAATGTCACATGTAAGACTTATTAAGTTTTTTTGTTGTCAAAACACAGAATTTGGAGTAGAGAAATAAAACACAAAATCAACCAAACAACAACAAAAGAATTCAGATGAACTTTAAAAGGACATTTGAAAAAAATTATAACACAGAACAGCAAATTTAAGGCTTTTCAAAACCTAAAATTCAGACTTTTAAATTTTAGGCTTTTTAGGACCCAGTGGAAACCCTGCTATTTAAAAACAAAAACAGAAACATGTCAAATGACAACTAAGCATAAACATAATTTAAAAGTATTGCATTTTGAACTCATTTAGAGATCGAGATTTTTATTTACCAAATTTGTTTTGCAAGAGTTCCTGGATTATTTTCACCGAAAAATGAGTTGACATGTAATTAAAAAATGTATTTATGATAAGTTTCTTTGATTCTTTAAGTGGACCAACATACAGCGAAGTAAAAATAAATAAGTAAAGTCACCCGTGTAATGGGAAATTCAATTATCATTGTTTTGTGAATACTTTCAAAGAAACGGGGGAGCAATGCATTTGATAAATTCTCATGGCCAATTATCAAACCCACATGTTTTATCAATAAACTCTAGAGATTAACCCAGGAAATGCTCTTCTCCTCTGTC
>UELW01000045.1:1117500-1196380 GCA_900490495.1 Danionella dracula | reverse complement strand
AATCGTAAAACAGTTCAGAAATTCTATTTTATTAAAAAGAACAAAAATCACCACTCTACCATGAGTGTGCCTACTCCATTCCTGCTGACATTTATCACCTAGCACCTTCCAAATGTGGATTTTTCCTAATATGTGCCCTTTAAAAAGACTTTAACTTTAGATGCTTTAGGAATAAATCAGGAGCATGTTTCTGAAACCGAGCAAGCTCTGGAAAAACACAAGATCAGAAGGCAGACTGGAGCACATTACCTGTGAGCTCTGGGTCTCTGGTTGAGCGAGGCGGTTCGTCCTGGACTGTGCTGGCTGCCCATCCGAGCCGGACTCGTCATGTAATCGTTGGGGACGGTCGGGGGTTTCACCGGCTCCAGGGTTTTGTATGGAGTGTTTCGTCTGTGGACAGATTTTTAAATGATAAGACTGAAAGTTGCAAGCACTATACTGCTTTTATGCCTTGCAGCTGCTATTCTCTTCCAGAGTTCAGAGCCTAGACTGTATAACATGGCCATAGCATGTGCGACATTTAGTATGATCAGTGAAACAAGCTAAAAATGGGCATGGCCAACCATTTCAGTCATGGAAGTGCATCACTTCCCGGTAACCAAATATGGGTCCAGAGAGGCATAGCGAAGACATCTAATTGGCTGAATGTTTACATTTTATATATCCTAAACAAACAACAATAATTCACCACCCTCAGTGTGTTCATGAAGGTGTATCGATCTAAATAAAAAAAATATTACAACACCAGGGATGTGAACATTTTTAACATTGGAGTGAATGAGAACTTGCTCACTTCTGACCCCCCCCCCCCTTGTGGGCAGTCGAGGTATTACAGTTCAGTCACTTCCCATTTCTCTGGAACAGGGAGAGCGGGGGTTGCCCCTTGGTTCAGAGCCTCAGACCTTACTTAAAATGTTTCTTTTAGTATGTGCTTACCAAGAAACACGTTTTAAGTCCCAATCTGGCAACAGTGATGAAGATACGCTTTAATCTTAGCCTGACCTTACCCCAGAGTGCCTCGCCCTGGCATCGGCGGGCTGGGTGGTTTCTGCGTCGGGGGATTTGTCCGGGACAGGGTTCCTCCTCTCATCGACTGATTGTTGCCGTGTTGCTGATCGGGCAAGAATAAAACATGGGTTTAATTATTTCAACTATTTCATGACTAACTATTTCATAACACTTAAAAAATAATAGCGTAAGCACAGGGTATTCAGCGGGTAATGCTATTATTAACAGTGTACCTCCACTTTATTTGTAATTTCTTGATAACATCGTACATTTCCATAAATAACAAGGTAGCACGTATAGCAGTCGAACTCGCAGGATACTTCTTATTTTATTGATAGCCATACGGTAAATAACCTGTTTTTTTATTTTTTTTTACCAGTTGCTACAATGGAAAGTTGAGTATTTAATGATAGCTTTAATCTAATTATGTTAATTCAAACTAGCATCATGATAGTTAAAGGTTCAGTGACAGTGTTATTTTCAATAATATGTTGTTCACATTGGTCTAATTGTATGGGAGATGTGATTCTTTTACTTCTAAAGTCTCTATTTTTAATTAAAATCTCCTCATTTTCTAGCCCGGACTTATTTTCATTCGTCAAACTCCGTAACCACTCCCCAGTTAATCACCATTGGTTAGTGATTTGCATGTTCATGACGTGTATGCAAAGTTACTGTCTGACGGTCAACGTAGATTCGAGAGATATTAGAGGAATTAATTACAAGCAAATTCAACACACGAAAACAGAGCATGGTGTTTGGAGGGAACACCATTATAAACTGTATCTCTATAAGTCAGAGAGATGTTTGGTTTCTGAACACCCTGGAACTGAGATTCTTTTAATCCTTACAGGTCCTTTTATTAACCTCCTTTTCCACTTCCGGGGGAGGATAATTGGCCCTTTGAAATAATGAATAAAACTTGTTTTTAAAAGAAACAAATTGTTTGTTTGGGAACCTCCATGGTTTGATTCAATCTACTCTTACATATAACTATACAAGCCACAAAAAGGCTGACCATAAATTATGCTATATCAATACTAATGACTTGCAAATTCAAGCTAGCATCATGATAATTTGCGCTGTCTAATGCTAATCACTTGATAATTTAAGATAGCCTCATGATCGTTTGAGCTGCATCATGATAACCACTTGATAAATCATGCTTTTGCCATGTTAACAACTTGAATATTTATGCTATTCTCATGATAATTTGTGCTAAAATAATGACAGTTCATGGTAGCATTAATTACGTAAATTATAAATAATTCTTGAGAAGTACACTTTTATTACTACTATTGACCCAGTGACTATCCTGTACTTACCCTGTATTTTGCAGGCTGTTCTCTAAAGTGTCTCCAGTTATTAAAAAAAATTACATGTAATTGTATGGCGATGAAAACACGAATACTAATGTTTGATTAAAGCTGATCTAAAACTACAGGAAGTGATGATGCAGGGCTCGTCACAAATAACAATTTCAGGTGGAAACCATTGACAAATAAATCATCATGATTTGGGTTTTCATTGCATTTCCTAAATCTGTTTGAAAATGTTATAAAAATGAAAATAAATCTAAAGTAAAAAGTTTAATTATATTATTAAATTCAAGTACTCAAGAAAAGTTAGCGACTCAAGAAAACTGTGTGATTTGGATTTGTGACAAGCCCAGTGTTGGGGATGGGATGAAAACGGGATGATGAATTTGTATGAAAGTGGATGGATGTACACTGGAACAAGTACACTTACCTTGGCTTTAAGCCACTAGAGGGAGGACAGGAGAGAAAGAGAGAGGGAGCCATTTATAACAGCAGTTAAAAACAAAGAGAGTCATTACAAGTGCAGTATGCAGGCTAGTGGCCGAAACAGGTACTGCAATCACAGTAAAGCACAGTAAAGCACTAGAGTAGCGGTACGCGTACCACTGGTGGTACTTTGACACCCCCTAGAGGTCTGCGAATGCCTGTTAGAGGTTGTGGAGGTCAATTCTTTTTGTCTAAATTCCTGATATATACGATATACACTAAGTAGTATATATACTTAGTATATATATCGTGCTACTTAGTATTTATCAAATATACCCACTAAGATAGAAGTGTGCATGTGTGTGGAGAAATATATTATCGGAATAAAACACGTTATTCTTGTGCTGCTGGGGTGTGCAAAGCATTAACTGTATATAATAAGTACAGAGTGTGCAGCGCACAGAGCAATTGTATCTCTGCAATGACTGCAAGAGCCAAAGGTATAAGAAATTAAATGAAAGCTTCATATCACACAATGCCAAAAGTGGGTTAGCCCCACACACTTCTGAAAAGCTGCGTTTACATTTAGCCAAGAGCTTTATGTGCAAAAAAAAAACTAAATTGTGCAACTTATGGCCTTTAAAACAACAGTCACAGAGTGTTGACATGAATAGCGTCATGTTAAAAATATGTTGATTGAGCGCATTAAAAACGTGTGAAATAAAAAAACAGATGTAAAAAAAACGCTGTTTCTCTCTGAGAGCGTGCATGTATTTCTGTGTCAGAACAGTACAATGCGCTCGTTCATTTAAGTCGGTCACTAACACAACATGCTGTAAAAAAGAAATGTGTGACTCTTTGGTGTGAAGGAAAAAGGGATATAAATGAAATCCGATGATAAGAAAAAGTGAAGATGTAACAGTCTAATCCAGGCGCTCAAAAATAAAAGTTCTACATGCAGATAGAGCCCGACTACAGCCGTAGTTATTTTGCTCTCTTTAGCACTCCCTGCCATGCAAACGTTGTTGTTAGAATTTTAAAAATATGTATGTCTGCTCTATATTCTATTTTCTGTCATTTGCGTTCTTTTATCATCTCCCTGGTTGCATTCATTATTTTTTCGGTTGTCTTTATTATTTAAGACTGTATGCCTATTTGATTTAATTTTAAAAAGAATAAAAAAGTAAAAGGGTTGTGAATCTTTAAACGTGCTTGTTTTAAAGAACTACTCAAAAGAATCGGCTCAAGGAAACGAACCGGATACTCCAGTGTCGTCACAGTTTCACCTATGCGCAGATTCGCTACTGCATACCGAATGGAATGATGGGAGTCGTAGTGTTATATTTCAAACGCGTTGATCATTAATGTGTTCAACTTTAACGTGTAACGTTTCTGAACGAGGAATAATACTCGACGTTTTGTTCAGAAATAAGTGATTACTTTGGCTTGACTGTTTAGTTATGTTTCAAACCGGTTTCTGACGTTGAGTTTACGCTTTACGTCATTACGCAGAACGTTACGAGATTTGACTGAACTCTGGTGTTTGTAGTCTTTATATAGCGACAGGACTTAGAATGACAGCTGCGCCGTTCATAAAAGAACTACAAATCCCAGTAAAACGGGAAGAAGGATTCCGTATGCCGTCTGTCAGGTATTCGTGAGGTCGTAGTCTCACGCCAAAGCAGATAAGGCAGCAAAAGGTAAACTATTGTCTTATTTAATCCTCGTTTCGGCTCACTTCAATGAAAACTTACCGGATAACGCCCTTTAAATAGTAATCGCTGCAACTTTCTCCATGACATCTTTGCCCTTCAGAGTTTGTTGTGAGACAGCTTTGTTTACTTCTTTGGGGATTGTAAACAGTAACGGAAAGCAGATTACGGCGTTTAATCAAGGCAGAAAGTAATTTTATTCTAACTGTAACTTTAACGTCAGGTGTCTGGTCTGCCACGATGGAGTCTGACGATCAACACGTCTACGAGCAAAGGTTTAAAGCAGCTGTCAAAGTGATCCAGAGCTTGCCTTCGAACGGTGAGTCGAGGTCTCCATTCATGTGTTTGATTGCTGCAGTGAGCATGACCCCTCACCTACTCACATCTGATGCGTTCAGTTTACATAAAACCACTTTATCTCAGGCTTCTTGGTCAATATGATTAGCCCACATTTATAGAGCCAGGCTTAGCTGTAACAGCTTAGTGTGTCACAGCCCTGTGCCTCCTGGGTGTTTACTCTACTATGACAACTAACAAGAGACACACAGATGAAGCCATTTTTATTGTCACTGGTTTATTTACCTGAAAATAAATTCCATTCTCATACAGAAAACAATCTAAGTTAAAGTTCACCTAAGCTTTCTTCTTTTCTGAGTTGCCTGTTATGGGTACAATTGTTCATAGTCTTTATGCTTGGAGGGTGATTAGCACCTTACAGAGAGGTTCTTCACTGGGGAGATGTTTGTGTGTGGGGGTGTTTCCATTTTTTATAATAAGTCAGAAGCTCATCTGATATGTGTTTTTTTTGTTGTTGCTTGGTATTGTCAGAGTCATGGTTAGGGTTGCCAGAGATTGGGAAAAGTTTTGTAAATCTTCAAAACATAAAAGTGACATTTAATTCTGCCATAGTTTGAGAAAATCTGTAATGATTTTTAGGGTTTCCTGATATTGACATACGACTCATGATTGTTAAAAATGCAAATGTGTTTGTAAAGGTTGCCAAACATTAGGAAAACACACATAAATGCTCAAAGTCATAAAATGTATAGTTTAGGCTGCCAGAGTTGGGAAAATATTTATTCATGTTAAGAAATGTAATTGAATGCGACACTCTATGGTTTTGAATAGAGACCTAAAGTAAACATCTCTTTAAACAGACGCTGTCACTTTAAGAGCTTATACATCTAAATTATAACATGATTTTAATATATTTTTTTATAATTTGGGAAGTACTATCAGCGATGAACAAATGGGAAAATAGTTAAAAATTCCTTTTCAAAAACCGTGTAATTGTGTCATATTTCTATTTTGTCATTTACATGCTTTTTCATTCTCAGGCAACCATCCTGACGTGACCGAGGAGTTTCGTTTCCTGCAACAAAAACGCAGTGTTGAGAAGCCTTTACGATTAATTAACCGCGTGCAATTTAATTGTGGCTAATGGTCAAATCAATTATTTGTAGCATCCCTAAAAGCAACTCTCCTTGTGGAAATTTATATTGATAAACTGCACCTATTTAGTCACTGTTTTTCAACCTATACTTCAAAAATGCAGCCGTTTGGACAAAAATTCAGTCGATAATGTTGCTTAGTATTGGAGGGTACACAAAAGCAAGAGAGGTTTCGGCCTTTGATGTTGAACAGTTTAAACTGCAAGCTGAATAAAATGTGGATTTTTCAAAGTATTGGTATCATAATTTTTATTTTAAATTTCATTCATGCATTTAACAGCAACTTTTATCCAAAGTTCCTTACAGTAGGGGAGACAACATGCAATTTGTTTCAAAAGTCTAATCAATCAACCATAGCAGGAAGGGAATAAAGCAAAAAGAGGATTTTTTTTTCATTGCAAGACTTCCGTGAAGAGAAGGGTTTATTTGCAAAAAAGACCCTCTGCAAGAGTCCTCTCTCACTGTGCTTTTCCTGTTTCTTGGGTTAGGTTCCTTCCAGCCATCGCACGACATGATGCTGAAGTTTTACAGCTACTACAAGCAAGCCACGCAAGGACCATGCAGCATTCCTCGCCCGGGTTTCTGGGACCCTGTGGGAAAAGCTAAATGGTACTGACCTGCAAATGAAACTTCTGCTCAGATTGGAACTACAATTTTTCATCAGCTCCAGTTCCAAAACCTTGCTTTGTTCCTTAACATCTTCATCTCTGTCTTCTAGTTCCAGATTTGAGTTGTAGATCAGTTTAGTGTCATAGATTTCCTGACAAAAACTCTTTGTTGTTCTTGTGTTTAGGGATGCGTGGAGTTCTTTGGGGGAGATGGCTAAAGAGGAAGCCATGTCGGCCTACGTAGACGATCTGAAACTGGTCTCCTGATCTCTGATACGTCGAGCGCCGATCGTTTCAGCTCTTCATGTAACTCTGGTTTGAATGTGTTCAGATTCTGGAGAGCATGCCTGTGACGAGCGAGGTGGAGGAGCTCCTGCAGGTCATCGGGCCCTTCTATGAGCTTGTCGACGAGAAGAACAAGATCGCAGAGGTGTCCGATTTGAGCACAGGTAAACGGGGGCTTCTGTTATTTAAAGCTTTGTGCACTGGGTCACTTTTGAGTACTTGAAGATTTTCCTGAAACAGCAAAACGAGAGACAAACTGCTTCAATTCGTTCATACTTTAATATTTCAAATAGGACTTCATTACTTGCATCAGGTGTGTTTCTTTGACGTTGGTGTGAATGTGTGAAGAGCTGTGGCCGTCAAGGAAGATTGTTGACAAGGACCTAAATCCGACCAAAAAACCTAGTCTTGTGAGGGAAGGTCTGTTCGATTGTTTGATTGAAATTGTCAAACAACTAATCCCATTTCACTTCACATGTTTCTGGATGTGGAAATGTCATTATAAAAATGGATCAATATCCAACATGTTATTCAATGTTCTTTGAGATGTTCTTTATAAGCCCTCTTTCTCAGTACACGCGATAGATGTTTGTCTCGATCGTATGGCTGAACTATGTTTCCTGGCAGAATTAAAATAAACATTCGCTTCTTCCATAAATCCAGAGGAACTCAACCAGTTCATGACATTGACTCGCGTGCCACACCAGGAATTGGTAAATGCGAGAGGTGTTGTTAATCAACACTCTAAGGTATTAATTCAAATGCGTATTGAAATAAGGAAAAAGGTCATGTGTACCCAACGTGTATCAGTGCTGGGGAGGAGCTTCCAGTAGGCTTTTTATCGAGGCAACATGGCGGAGTCGAGAGAAGCTTTATGTTTTCTGAAGGCAGAAAAACAAAGAATATGCCTAGTATTTACTAACTAAAGTCTTCTATTTTACCAGCAGAGCTTCCCCAGGTACTTAAATATATTAACTTGTCTGCCATGTTTTTGTGTGAACAGCTCCTGGTTGGCTGGCGCAAATTCTGATATGAATATCTGTCGCAAATGTGCGTCAAAAGTTTTAAACTTCCTCTTCGTGTACGGCGGTGCCACATTTTTTTTTGATGCCACAACGTTCCTCAGGTGACGAGGTACCCCCAGAGCTAGAAATTGACTTAATGCATGAATCACTCGCTAACCAGGCAAATTCCGTTCTCGATGTGAACACCTGGAAAAATGACGGGTCAGGCTGGCATGAATGTAGCAACCGTGATTAGGAAAGGTTCAGTGTACGAACTGCTTTCCAAAAGCAGTATTAAATTAAACATTGCTGTATTTCATATGGAGAGGCTCCATGCTCCAAAGACTTCTGTTAATTGAAAACTATGATTAATCCCTCGGATGAACATTAGAAGCTGAGCAGTGAAGAAGCTTTTTGTGTAGCTTGCTAGTTATGTCTTCGTTTCACCCGGAGAGTCATGTCGTCTTTAGATCGGGAATAGGAAAACATCCAGATCGCTCCTAAATTAATGCTATAAACGCTCGTTTTCCCATAGGTTTCCCCCTCACAGGACAACTCTACGAAGCTCCTTATTGGTTGAGAGCCACAATATAAATAATAAACATGAACTTCCTCGGAGTGTAGGGTGATTTCACGCTTTTGTGCTGCCACAATGCAACTATGTTTTATTCCAGGTTCTGCATCCTTCCGAGTGAGCATTTTCAAAACGCTGGGTGAAGGCAGTTGCGTTTCACCAAAATTCGAAGGGTCCTTAAAATGTGTCTTTCAAATGCGTCCTCCATGTCCCGTAATTTCGAGGATGATCGCTACCATCCTTCATAGTCTCATATATACCAAGATGCTTTGCAAATCCACACTCCGGAAGTGATCTGCCATCCCTTTGGAGGATCCTCCGCAGCCATATCCTCCAGAGGCTGGGAAGGCTGCGTTTTTCGAAGGATGCAGAACCTGGATTGAGACATAAACCGGCTTGCAGTGTCCAATGGCTAACAACGCAGATTCCGCTCTTAATCAGAATGCCCAGTTCCCGTTCTACATGGCAACCAACATGTCCTCGCTCTCTAGACCTATTCTTTAAAAAACTCTCCTAAAGAGAAAGAATTTCACTAGTTTGAATAACAGCACACCTTGACAACTCTTGGAGTTAATATATTTGTACCTACAGCTAATTTAAACAGGGGATTAAAGTGTGAAAATGTTCTGAGTGTATAGTGTGTATAGTATAGTGTATAGTAGAGTGTATAAATGTGTATAGTGAGGGGTTTTGTAGCCTTTTACAGAAGAATTGTGAAAAATAAAGGTGACTACTTCGTGAATTTCGTTTTTCACGGGTTATATTTAAAATGTAATTTCTGCGATAACCGCTGGAAAACTACAAGGCAGTGTTACTTTGACAGGAAGATTAGATGAGACACCCAGTGGACAAACTTGGCATAGTAGACCTTCAACCACATTGCTGCCAGTCTTTTCTTTGTTTTTGGATGGATTGAACTCTATTTTGGGCAGGTTTTGGCCCACAGGTGGAATGTGCGACTCCCATGATGTAACCGATGAAGAATCTGAATACTTTTTTTTTTCATCCACACAGCCCGCTTGGAAAGATTTGCTAAGAAAATCGAAGGCAAGTGAACAGTAGGGTGTGTTCTCCCAGTCAAGTCCTCCCTAGTGCCGCTGTAGTTATACAGTCACTGCTTCACCTCAGCGCAGCATGCTGGCGTGGAGGTTAGCACCTCTCAGTGAGAATGCTCCTGGTTCGTGTTTGCGTTTATGTCCTAAAACCCAATTACTCTACTCCTTCGCCTTCCCTGTGCCTCTGAAAAAAATATAGAAGGTCTGTAGATGATACCTGTGTTGAAAATATCCATTAAAATAGGGTTTCTGAAGATTTCATGAGGTCAAGTTTAGGAACAAAATACTGTTTTTTTTTGCCTAATAAACAGTATGTATTGTTTAAACCCTAACCCACTTTTTATGTTTTTGACAATTTAGGAGAATTTTCTCAAAGTCTGGCAAAACTAAGCATGGCATTTACAAAGTTGAGGTTTAAGCATTTTCTCAAACTCTGGCAATCCTATCAGTCATTTTTAAATTTGTAACAGTTATGAGAATTTTCTCAACCTTTATCAACGCAATAATCACTTTTATGATTTATAGCATTCATGCACACCACAATCTTTGGCAACCCTTACAATTATGTATACATTTTTAGCGTTCATGAGTCTGATGGCGATATCTGGCAACCCTAACAATCACTCTAAACCTCTAAAGGACACTGTGGTTTTTTGAGTATGTGCAGAAGTTTTCTCAAACTCTGGCAATCCTAACCATGCTTTTTAGGATTTTGAGCATTTATGCCCATTTTGGCATTCTGGTAGCTCCCAGCAATAACAATAATAAAAATAAACTTTACATGGATATCAGAAAAGAACAGACCTGTGAAAGATTGTTTAGAGCCTTGAACAGTGAATTTAAGACTTTAAAAAGGCAGAAAACATGCCTACTAAATAATAAAATATCATCCTACAGGTGTTCAGGTGTGGGAGAGAGCTCTTGTTTTTATTTGGCGTGTTTCTAATATCAGTAGTTCTCACAAAGTCAGTCATTTGGCTCTTTTAATGCACAAGATCATTCTCTGTGATCCCATTTGTAATCGCACTCGTGGGGGTCTGTGTTTTAAAACAATCTTTTTCTTCAGGGTTTGGGACCCTGCTGGTGTCGCCTCCCAAAAGTGTGACCAAAAGCATCATCAGAACGATGGAGATGAACGGCAGCCTGGACTCGTACGCCGTCAGAACTGCAGAAACGCTGAAGATTGCTTCAATTGAGGAAGAGGAAGAGAGTGAAGAGAAAAGAGGTCAGAGTTATTGCTGCTCGGTTAGAAGATTGTTAACCAAAGTTTTGTTAATGAAAGGGCGTCACGGTGGCACAGTGGGTAGCACGGTCGTCTCTCAGCAAGAAGGTCGCTGGTTCGAGCCTCGGCTGGGTCGTTTGGCATTTCTGTGTGGAGTTTGCATGTTCTCCCCGTGATCGTGTGGGTTTTCTCCGGGTGCTCCGGTTTCCCCACAAGTCCAGAGACATGCGGAACAAGAGAATTGAGAAAAAAACAATTGTCCATAGAGTATGAGTGTGAATATGCCAGAGAGTTGGTGGTTCATTCCGCTGTGGCGACCCCGGAAGGGAAGAAAGCCGACATAAAGATGGGATGAATGGATGTTTTGTTAATCATAAAATTGTTTATGGACTACAGGGTATATTCCAAACAGGGTGACAGCTAACATTTTGAGCTGCATCCAAAAAGCCCCATGTCTAGTTTTCCTCACCACTCTAATAACGTTCTTCTTCTTGGATATAAATATTTTTCACCGTTTGCAGAGAGACCTAAATCGAATGGCAGCATCGGCCAGCAGAAAGTCCCGAATGGAATGCACGTCTTGAAGGCTGAACTGAACAGACAAGAATCAGAAGACGACTCTGAAAGCTTGAGGCACAACGGAGGCATCGTAGAGCTCAATGGCCATCTTAAAGGTGAGAGAGGGATGGAGAAAGGGAAGGTGGGAGGGGGGGAGGCAGGGAAGGTGAGATGAGAGGGAGAGGGAAGGTGAGGGAGAGAGAGAGAGAGAGTGAGATTAGCTAGAGAGAGAGAGAGAGAGAGATATGTGTATATGCGCGTGTGTGTGTGTGTGTAGTAAATATACATTAATCCATTTATAAAATGTATATTTAATCAAATGTATTAAAATGAAATTAAATTACATTTTAATGAATACACAGGTATTAGATTTTCATAGTTGCATTTTGCCATCTGTGCATGAACACTTTATGTATAACACTGAATGTTATAATAACCATTAATATACCTTAAGCAGTTAAATAGCAGTGATTTACTTTCAATACTTGCTGTTTTAATCCAGAACTCATCTGACAGCTGCTCCGACTGTGTGTAGTTTTGACTTCACAGAAATCCCAAAGCACACAAGAGTTTGTAAATGTGGTTTGTTTCGAGCGGTCAAACAAGAGCATCTTGGCTGACGCACAGAGTTTACACTCAAAATACTTTCTCTACACGAGAAGAATCTGAATCAGCTTTATGGCTATGTATGCATGTGTGCACACACAAGGAATTTCCTTTGGTACAATGGAGCCATCAGTGCAAACAACACAAGTACAAGTACAAGTACAAGTACAAAACAAACCACAATTCATTCACAAAGCACAGCTCACACGCGTACAAATGAACTTTTTGTGCTCAGAATTTTGATGCTAAATAACCCCATATTTTTTTACCTCGACACTCATCTGCTCCTGTGACCCTCTTGTGAACTCTGGCGCCCCCTAAGAAAGGCGTTCCATTTTACATCGGTAGAGGGTGACTTTTGTCTCGTGTTTTGGAGCTGCAAACCAAACAGAGCATTTTCCAAACCTTGAGGAATCGGTTCTTCAAAAAATTCAGCCTATCAGAGGCAGAGGAGGAACTCTTCCTTGAGATTCACAAAGGCTCCTCATAATCAAAACCTGAGCGCCAAAGCACAGAAGGAAAAGAGGTCTAATCTGAGGTTAGATGTGTTTACCTTCAGAAAACACACCTCGGAGGCTGAAATGGTAAAGTCACAATCAACGATAAATGCAAAGTTAAACCACAAACATGCATTTATTATTTCTGCATGAACTTTTTGTGAATTTCACAAAACATACTGAGGAGGCTCCGATAACAAATAATTGTATTATTTACAAGGATTTCAGGAGTTCATGCTCCACGTAATAACTAAAAAAATTGCACCAAATGTAAGTACTAAACTTAAAAATTCACAAAAATCTACCTAGAAGTTTGAAGACTGACACTATTTCCGTATATGAAGCACTTTGGATGTCATTTACCCCACCCAGATTTTTTTTGGCACAGTGAAAGCGCTGTGATCAGAACTGAAGCTAAAAGAACAGTACAGGATTGCACTACATGACATCTCTCTGAATTCAACAGAAGACGCGTGGAGTTCTCAGCACGTGGCCAGTGATTCGGACAGCGAGGTGTACTGCGACTCCGTCGACCAGTTCGGTGGAGATGAAGTAAGTGTGTGTTTTATCAGTTAGATCAAATATAATCAATTTAGCTTTATTTCACCACACAATTGGTTTAAACCTGGCTTTTACACCGTGTGCAGAGTTATTAGGCAAATAAGTTTTTTGACTACATCATCCTTTTTATGCATGTTGTCCTACTCCAACCTGTATAGGCTTGAAAGGTGGGGTACTAGTATGGGCTGGTATCATCAAAGATGAGCTTGTGGGACCTTTTCGGATTGAGGGTGGAGTCAAACTCAACTCCCAGTTTTTACTGCAAGTTCCTGGAAGACACCTTCAAGCAGTGGTGCAACAAGAACTTTGCATCTTTCAAGAAAAACATGATTTTCATGGAGGACAATGCTCCATCACATGCCTCCAAATACTCCACAGCGCGGCTGGCCAGTAAAGGTTTAAAAGAGGAAAAAATAATGACTTGGCCTCCTGTTCACCTGATCTGAACCCCATAGAGAACCTGTGGTCCCTCATGAAACGTGAGATCTACAAGGAGGGAAACCAGTGTACCTCTCTGAACAGTGTCTGGGAGGCTGTGGTTGCTGCTGCATGCAATGTTGATGGTGAACAGATCAAGAAGCTGACAGAATCCATGGATGGCAGGCTTTTGAGTGTCCTTGTAGAGAAAAGTGGCTATATTGGTCACTGATTTGTTTGTTTTTGAATCTCAGAAATGTGTATTTGTAAATAATATTGGTTAGCCTGGCAAAAATAAATAAGTGAGATGGGTATATGTTTGTTTTTTATTATTTTGTTTAATAATTCTGCTCAGCAATGGTTACCTGCACGCACAGATATCATCCTAAGATAGCCAAAACTAAAAAAGCCACACTCCAACTTCCAAAAATGTTTAGCTTCGATATTTATGTGTCTTTTGGGTTGATTGAGAAAATAGTAGTTGCTCAATGATAAAATTAATCTCAAAAATATAACTTGCCTAATAACTCTGCACACAGTGTATAATTAGTTAGACTTATCATAAAGTTAACAACTTGCTACACAAGTCTTCAAACTCATTCATTTAGAGAATGGAAGCCAGAAGTGATGTTTTCCCATCTTCAAGCTCCGGGACACACTTGAAATCTGAAAGTGAAAGGATCTCGTGTTTTGTGACGCTCCAGGCTTCTCAGCACTCACCAGAGCTTGAGGAGGAGGAGAGCCACAGCAGCTCGCCCTCTCCTGGAGAAGCTGGGTCCCTGCAGGAAGAGCTGCGGCGAGAGGAAGGTGTTCAGCGTGGTGGAGAGGATGGAGCGAGCAGTCGAGGGGGCTCTCAGAGACACACGCTCCCTGACGAAAGCACCGGCAGCACTGTGGCCAGGAGGACTCGAGGTACAAATGGACTCAACGAGGGGAGCCTGAAGATCACCTTGAGCAAAGTTTTTTGATTGAATGAAGGAAACTTTTAGCTTCTTCCTGTTAGATGTGTATAACTTTGGATTCCTTTATCGAGTCATGTTAGGCCCTGTCCACACGTACACGGTTATTTTGTTTTATTTTGCAGCAGTTGCAGTTTTTATCGTTGCGTGAGCTGTATTTCCCAGTCACTGAAGGGAAGAACAGATCAGAGCTGAGAGAAGCTTTCTGTTTGGTCGATATAACTTCAGGCCCCAGGCGTATTCGTTTGGAGTGTTTCTGTGCTCGCATAGACACAATTTTTTTTTAAACAGTATAAGAAATAACCGATTGTAAGTGGACAGCCTCCATCGGATCAATTTAGAGTTGTTTCTCTCAATTTTCAGCTGCTTCTCTCCTTTGTTTTTATGCGTGTGTCAGGTGCCAGGTCTCCAGCCTCGGGGTCGGGGGCAGCGGGCCCTCAGCAGGGCAGCGGGGGAGACGGCGATCGCTGGAGAGCAGAGGGGCCTCTCACCGAGGATCTGAACGAACAGATCATCTGCGCTCTGGCCCGGCTGCAGGAGGACATGCAGAGCGTGTTACAGAGACTTCACACGCTGGAAGCGCTGACGGCCTCGCAGGTGAGCGCCGCTATCACTCTGTACGACTCACGGGAGAGGGAGACAGATAGACAGACAGACCGATACTGAAGTCATATTTGGTAGCATTTGAAAGCTTAAAATCTTATACCACCAACAGACCTAAATCAGAAAATAAACCACCAAGTAGTGAAACATTGGCAGCAAGAATGGAACCAACAAACCGAAAACAATTGCATGAAATCTTTTCAGAGCTCGGAGTAAATCGAACCATTTCAGGAACCAGAAGAGAGCAAGTATTACTAACCAGATATCAATTTGGGCACTGTTTTCTTCTTAAAAGTGAGACATTGCAAATGTATTTTATCTATTTGACACATCTTGATAGAATGTCCAATTTATAATTCCATGAGTAGAAGGTACCTGACTCCACAAGATCTGAAAAAATCCATGTTAACCCAAAAGGGCTAAAAAAGTTTTACTAAGGACGGACTTGTGCAAAACTCTAGGGAACTTACAACACCTGGTAAAGAGTATGAAGAGTAGTTAATGATATAATACACGATAATCTGGGCAAAAAACAATCCAAGAAAGGGCAATGACTGCAGGACCACTGTAGGCCACTGGAGAGAGGATAGCAGTGTTGAGTCAAGAACAAGAGGAACATCGCAGGAAAAGGATAATAGAGAAACAGGGGAACGTGGGGAAAAGGCCTATCAGTCAAAAGACAAACGGATAAAATCTCTCCGGATACGAAGAAAAAAATAACACAATATACAAATGCAGAAAAAAGACAATAAAGAGTTTTGATGAATTTATCACAGTCAAAAAAATTTGTTATTTATTACATCATCATTCCATCATGTTAGAATTTTTGTTCATTCCTCGATTTAATAAAAACACAAAAAATGGCACAAATTTGGAATGGCAGCAATGACATTGAAAAGCTTTGATTCTGAAGCGTGCCGCTCCACTCATTAGGATCGCATTAGAAGTGTTCTGATTGAGTAATGTTCTGTTCCACAGGCTCGATCCTTAGCACTGCCCCCAGACGGCCTGTCAGCACCAGCGAAGAAGAACACCAAGGTAGCTTTCAGCATTGATTTTCATGTGACTCGTAATCGCTTCTTGACGAGAGGTGGTGTCTGGTATAGAGCCAAATGCTTCACCTGATGTGTGCTGCCATCTCTCTATCTTTCTCTCTCTCCCTCTCCTTCTGACGCTCTCTTTCTCTCCTGATGCTTTCTTTCTCTCTGTCTCCCGCTCTCTCTCCCTCTCCTTCTGACGTTCTCTTTCTCTCCTGATGCTTTCTTTCTCTCTGTCTCTCTCTCTCCCGCTCTCTCTTCCTCTCCTTCTGACGCTCTCTTTCTCTCCTGATGCTTTCTTTCTCTCTGTCTCTCTCTCTCCCGCTCTCTCTTCCTCTCCTTCTGACGTTCTCTTTCTCTCCTGATGCTTTCTTTCTCTCTGTCTCCCGCTCTCTCTCCCTCTCCATCTGACGTTCTCTTTCTCTCCTGATGCTTTCTTTCTCTCTGTCTCTCTCTCTCCCGCTCTCTCTTCCTCTCCTTCTGACGCTCTCTTTCTCTCCTGATGCTTTCTTTCTCTCTGTCTCCCTCTCCTTCTGACGCTCTCTTTCTCTCCTGATGCTTTCTTTCTCTCTCTCCCTCTCCTTCTGACGTTCTCTTTCTCTCCTGATGCTTTCTTTCTCTCTCTCTCCCGCTCTCTCTCCCTCTCCTTCTGATGCTCTCTTTCTCTCCTGATGCTTTCTTTCTCTCTGTCTCCCGCTCTCTCTCCCTCTCCTTCTGACGTTCTCTTTCTCTCCTGATGCTTTCTTTCTCTCTGTCTCTCTCTCTCCCGCTCTCTCTCCCTCTCCTTCTGACGTTCTCTTTCTCTCCTGATGCTTTCTTTCTCTCTCTCTCCCGCTCTCTCTCCCTCTCCTTCTGATGCTCTCTTTCTCTCCTGATGCTTTCTTTCTCTCTCTCTCCCGCTCTCTCTCCCTCTCCTTCTGACGCTCTCTTTCTCTCCTGATGCTTTCTTTCTCTCTCTCTCCCGCTCTCTCTCCCTCTCCTTCTGACGCTCTCTTTCTCTCCTGATGCTTTCTTTCTCTCTGTCTCCCGCTCTCTCTCCCTCTCCTTCTGACGCTCTCCTTCTCTCCTGATGCTTTCTTTCTCTCTGTCTCTCTCTCTCCCGCTCTCTCTCCCTCTCCTTCTGACGCTCTCTTTCTCTCCTGATGCTTTCTTTCTCTCTGTCTTCCGCTCTCTCTCCCTCTCCTTCTGATGCTCTCTTTCTCTCCTGATGCTTTCTTTCTCTCTGTTCCCCGCTCTCTCTCCCTCTCCTTCTGACGCTCTCTTTCTCTCCTGATGCTTTCTTTCTCTCTGTCTCCCGTTCTCTATCCCTCTCCTTCTGACGCTCTCTTTCTCTCCTGATGCTTTCTTTCTCTCTGTCTCCCGTTCTATCTCCCTCTCCTTCTGACGCTCTCTTTCTCTCCTGATGCTTTCTTTCTCTCTGTTCCCCGCTCTCTCTCCCTCTCCTTCTGACGCTCTCTTTCTCTCCTGATGCTTTCTTTCTCTCTGTCTCTCTCTCTCTCTCTCTCCCACTCTCTCTCCTTCTGACGCTCTCTCTCTCTCTCCAACTCTCTCCTTCTGACGCTCTCTCTCCCTCTCCTTCTGACGCTCTCTCTCCCTCTCCTTCTGATGCTCTCTTTCTCTCCTGATGCTTTCTTTCTCTCTGTCTCTCTCTCCCTCTCCATCTTACGCTCTCTTTCTCTCCTGATGCGTTCTTTCTCTCTGTCTCTCTCTCCTTCTGACGCTCTCTCTCTCTCTCTCTCTCCCACTCTTTCTCCTTCTGACGCTCTCTCTCTCTCTCTCTCTCAGAGGCCGTCCTGGTGGCCGTTCGATGTGTCTGTGGGAACCGTAGCCTTTGCTGTGCTCTGGCCGTTCGTGGTGCAGTGGCTCATTGGAGTGTACGTGCAGCGCAGGAGGAGGTGACTCGTTTTTATTATTGTAGTACCGTTCACTAAATATGAAGTGTATAAAGATCAAATTTGGGTGATGACTATGCAATGAAAAGATGGACCTCTATATATAGTCAACATGTCAATATCTGGCAACCCTAACAATCACTTTTATGCTTTGGAGCATTTATGCACATTTTCTCAAACTCTGGCAACCCTTACAATCACATTTAGATATTTTAACCTGAATTAGTCTATATATAGTCAACATGTCAATATCTGGCAACCCTAACAATCACTTTTATATAGTTTGAGAAAACCTTAAATACTCAAAAAACAACCAGTTATGGTTAGGGTTTCAAACAATGTATTTGAAGCATGCTGTTTATTATGCTAAAATATTTTGTATGTGTTTCTGATGTTATGAAATATAAATCTTAAAACTCTTAACGCTGATGTTCTTGTTTCAGAAGAATCAACTGAAGCCGAGCTCCTCAGGACCCTCTGGAGATGCTTCGAGGATTGAGGACGAGGCACTTTCTCTCGAGATCTCTGGGTTTTGCACAAAGATGATGATGATAAGGACCGAATCGGCGCGGTGACAGACGGACTGAATGTATAGCTCTGCAGCGTATCTATAACGTTTATAACATGAGATGATTTCCCGATCCATTCAGATTGATCAATGTTTAGGAGAAGCTTCCTTTCTGAACTCTTCTGTTGAGGGCTAGCCAGTAGTTTACTACGTACATCATAGAATAAACCTGCTCTACATTCGGAGAGAAATCCCTTATTCACATTAAGAATTTTGATCCATTTAAGACAGAAATCCACCTCTCAAGGCTACGCTCAGATAATTTAGCTGCTAATAGTCGATATACTGGTGTGAATTGTAGGATGCACGGATAAAGACTACTTTTTATGGATTATTTCTATCTCTTGGCGCATTTAAAGTCGAGATGAGAAGAAATCATGACCAATATAAATATTTGTAATGCTTTTTTCACTTTAAGAACGAGATGTTTGCTCGAGGTGCTGCTGACACCATGAAAATCAAAAGCGCACGTAACGGATGGTTTTGGTTCCGAAGAGGTTTTCTTCATCACATCACGATGGAGGCTCTTATTTAACAGGTTTACACGCGTCTACACATTTTGAAATAACGAAATCACTCACTGCCAATCAGACTAAACATCAAAGTTATCAAAATTTGTCTAAAATTATTGAGAAGGTGGATGTTCTTCTGTTTGAGCTTAAGAGAAATTTGGCAGATGTGTAAAATCTCATCTATATTTCTCCTTCCCCTTTCTTCTCATTTCTCCTCTCCCTCTCTCGTTTTCTCCTCTCTCTCTCCATCTTTTCTTCTGATTTTCTCCTCCCTCCTTTTCCCCCCTTACTCTCATTTTCTCCTCTTTCTCCATCTTTTCTTCTGATTTTCTCCTCCCTCCTTTTCCCCCCTAACTCTCATTTTTTCCTCTCCCTCTCGATTTCTCCTCTCTCTCAATCTTTTCTTCTGATTTTCTCCTCCCTCCTTTCCCCCCTAACTCTCATTTTTTCCTCTCCCTCTCGATTTCTCCTCTCTCTCAATCTTTTGTTCTGATTTTCTCCTCCCTCCTTTCCCCCCCTAACTCTCATTTTTTCCTCTCCCTCTCGATTTCTCCTCTCTCTCCATCTTTTCTTCTGATTTTCTCCTCCCTCCTTTTCCCACTTACTCTCATTTTCTCCTCTCTCTCCATCTTTCTTCTGATTTTCTCCTCCCTCCTTTTCCCTTCTTACTCTCATTTTCTCTTCTCCCTCTCATTTTCTCCTCTCTCTCCATATTTCTTCTGATTTTCTCCTCCCTCCTTTTCCCCCTTTACTATCCTCTCCCACTAATTGTCTCCTCTCTCTCCATCTTTTCTTCTGATTTTCTCCTCCCTCCTTTTCCCCTCTTACTCTCATTTTCTCTTCTCCCTCTCATTTTCTCCTCTCTCTCCATATTTCTTCTGATTTTCTCCTCCCTCCTTTTCCCCCTTTACTATCCTCTCCCACTAATTGTCTCCTCTCTCTCCATCTTTTCTTCTGATTTTCTCCTCTCTCCTTTCTCTCATTTTCTCCTCTCCCACTAATTGTCTCCTCTCTCTCCATCTTTTCTTCTGACTTTCTCCTCTCTCCTTTCTCTCATTTTCTCCTCTCCCACTAATTGTCTCCTCTCTCTCCATCTTTTCTTCTGATTTTCTCCTCTCTCCTTTCTCTCATTTTCTCCTCTCCCACTAATTTTCTCCTCTCTCTCCATCTTTTCTTCTGATTTTCTGCTCCCTCTTTCCCCCCCTTACTCTCATTTTCTCCTTTCCTTCTCGTTTTCTCCTCTCTCCATATTTCTTCTGATTTTCTCCTCCCTCCTTTTCCCCCCTTACGGGCACTTTCTCCTCTACCCCTCTTTTGCCTTCCTCTCTAACATTCTCTTCTCTTCCTCTCATTTTCTCTTGTCTCTCTCCCTCTATTTTTCCTTCTAATCAGAGAAATATTTCACTTTGAAAAAAAGACAAAACAAATTGTCCAAAATAATATGAATCTACTGGACATACAGAAGAATGCACAGAGACGCAGCAGTGGTTTGAGCGAGTAGTTTATAAAAGGTTTCCCTCTGCCAGGTTATATCTCGCTGTTGAAATCACAGCTACTTCTAAAAATAACATAATGCTGAAAACTGTTTTATTCTTAAGGCTTTTTTATGGTTTGTGTAATTTAATAAATAAATTCTGTAATAACTGTTTATGAGAAATATGTCCTGTATAGATGAAAAGCTCTATTTTACCTGTATTCCATGATAATGTAGCATTTGTGTTAAGCCTGTAATGCTTCGACTCTTCCACGAAGCACCAGAAATTAATGCTTGAATCAGACGGAATGTGATATTCTTATTAAATTCACCACTGTAGATTTTCCAACAGGATAAGAGCATGGTTAGTTTGTACAAAAACAGACTAGACTTCAGGATTATTAAACACTTTTGAAGATTCTTTTGTTCTGCTTCATTTCATGAGTCCCACTCTTAAGTGTTTGAACGATTGAAAAGCTGTTTGACATGACATCCACTGAAGCAATATGACTCCTTGATGCAAGTAATGAGAATAATAATAATAATAATAATAACAACAATGACGATTATAATAAAATAAAAAATAAAACATGACTGAAGATCACCATACACTCACCGTAGATACGATCAAACATCCTAAATAAAACATGTTTAAACACAGATTAAGATACTAAAAAAATTAACACAATTTAAAATTCTCATATAAGTTTTATGTTTTACTCTAAACCAGCGGCGGCTGGTGAATGTTTGCTGTGGAGGCTATAGGCTAATTTTAAAAACTGTCCAAAAATACAATCAATGTGTACTAGTATCAAAAATAACTACTTTTCCAAATATGGCCCAGCACTTTGCTCCTGTTATTTTTGATTTTTCTAAAACATGCCTTGTCATGAGAAATACTATATTTTTAAATATATGTGTTTTTATTGTAGTGCATGCAATTGGGAGTATAATATAACATTTTATTTTTGTATTTATTGTGATAAACCGAACCATTTATGTTTAAAGACTTCAAGAACACAGACATTTTATGATATTTTTATTTGTGTGAAATTTCTGCTTAAAAGTGAACTAGTTTTTATCTTTTAGAAGGATTTTGGCACCTAAATATAAATATAACTAATCAATGGAAAAAAAATCCCAGTATAAGATAATGGTTGATTAAAATTGAACAAGTTACCCAACAGACAAAATACAATCTGAATTATCAAAATTACTTATATTATATAACGGTCATGCAATAATTCAAGAATAGCCTGGAAACAAAAAATCGTTCCTCAGCAATCAACAATGTAGAACTAATATTTCTGAATAAATTTGTAACCAATCAATTTCTTGTCAGGATTCTCATAAGAGAAGGGTGGTAACATATGGAGGACGATTTGGCCATTAACGTGCTCATTCCAAACACGTTTACACTTGAAATGGCGCCGAAAATACTGTTTTAGACAGCATTTGTCCTCCATAAAACGCCGTTTTTGATAACGCCTTTTTTTTGGCTGTGCCGTTTTAATTGCAAACGCGTTTGGGATGAGCACGTTAATGACCCATTCGGCTCTCCATAGTAACAGAACCTAAACGCACCACAGCCAGAGGTTCAGTCAGTCTTCTTTTTATAAAAAAACTGAAAATAATAACTTAAAATCACCCACGGGGGGAAAACCTCCAATAACTAAAGTAAACAGAAAGTATATGAATTAAAACTAAAACGGAACAAAGACTGCAACGGGACCAGCCAAATACAACCGAAAGGTGTGGCATTAGAAACGCTGCAACACTGAAGATGAGAAGAAGGAGAAGAAGATCTAACCTAAACGAGAACTAACACCGCTGATCTAACTCAACTGAACCCGGAACAACTATAGTATATATGTGTAAAATAAAATCTTTTTTTACAAGGTGTAGTTTTTTTAATGTAGTTAAGTTATTTATGCATAATAAATGCATGGGACAGAAACCTGTGAACACTTTTAATAAGGTAAATTTTTGTGCTGTAAGTGTGTGCAATTTTGTTCCTTGGGGTACAAAATTGTCCCTCTAATGGTACAAAAGTAGAAGGTACAATTTTGAACCTCTAAATGTAGGAACAAAATTGAACCCTTCAGAGTACCACCCCAGTGACGGCCACTTAAAAGGTACAGTTTCATACCTTTTTTTCTGAGAGTGTAGACACGGGTGGAAATCTATCAAGACAGTTAACGAGACAGGAGTGCATTTACAAGCTGCAATAAAATAAACACAAGCTACTCTCAATAATGATAGAAAACAAGAAGACTTAAGAATAAAGACCCAGAAGAGTAAACCAAAAACAACCCTGATGTTTCTTCCACAGCATTTACAATAGCTACAATAACAACATGTTGGGCATATACTCGTCTCTAAAGCAACATATGGAAGAGAGAAATACCATTCTAAAATATTATTTAAGTTATGATATATTTAAATTATCCCCTCCTTGAACCACCACCTTAACATGGTGGAGGGGTTAGCATGCTCGAAGGATCCTAAGAGCTATGTTGTCGGGGGCTGGCTGCCCCTGGTAGGGTCTCCCAAGGCAAACAGGTCCTAGGTGACGGGTCAGACTAAGAGCGGTTCCCTTATGACGATGACAAGATCAGATTCCGCGACGTCGCCCGGATCGGCGTCACCGGGGCCCCACGCTGGAGCCAGGCCTGGGGTTGGGGCTCGCAGGCGAGCGTCTGGTGGCCGGGTCTTTTCCCATGGGACCCGGCCGGGCCCAGCCCGAAAAGGCCACGTGGGATCGCCCTCCAGTGGACCCACCACCGCAGGAGGGACCGTAAGCGGCCCAATCCATTGACACAGAAGCAAGCTCTGGGGACATGGAATGTCACCTCGCTAGGGGGGAAGGAGCCTGAGCTTGTGCGGGAGGTGGAGCGTTACCGGCTAGAGATTGTCGGGCTCACCTCCACGCACAGCCGAGGCTCTGGAACCCAGCTCCTCGAGAGAACCCGAGTGGTGTCCTGTTATTGGACTTCTGTGCCCGTCACGGTTTGTCCATAACGAACACCATGTTCAAGCACAAGGGTGTCCACCGGTGCACGTGGCACCAGGACACCTTAGGCCGAAGGTCAATGATTGACTTCGTTGTCGTATCATCTGACCTTCGACCATGTGTTTTGGACACTCGGGTGAAGAGAGGGGCTGAGCTATCAACCGATCACTACCTGGTGGTGAGTTGGATCCGCTGGCTGGGGAGGAGGCCGGAAAGACCTGGCAGACCCAAACGTACATTGAGGGTCTGTTGGGAACGTCTGGCCGAGCCCCCTGTCAGAGTGAGCTTTAACTCCCACCTCCGGGAGAGCTTCAACCAGATACCAGGGGAGGCTGGAGACATGGAGTCCGAGTGGACCATGTTTTCCACCTCTATTGTCACTGCCGCGGTACGAAGCTGTGGCCGTAAGGTCTCTGGTGCCTGTCGTGGTGGCAATCCCAGAACCCGGTGGTGGACACCGGAAGTAAGGGATGCCGTCAAGCTGAAAAAGGAGTCCTATCAGGCCTGGTTGGCTTGTGGGACTTTGGACACAGCCGACCGGTACCGGAAGGCCAAGCGCGCAGCAGCCAATGCTGTGTTAGAGGCAAAAACTCAGACCTGGGAGGAGTTCGGGGAGGCCATGGAGGAAGACTATCGGTCGTCCTCAAAGAAATTCTGGCAAACTGTCCGGCGCCTCAGGAGGGGGAAGCAGTGCCCCACCAACACTGTTTACAGTGGAGGTGGAGAGCTGTTGACCTCGACCAGGGATGTGGGCGGGCGGTGGAAGGAATACTTTGAGGGTCTCCTCAACCCCACTGTCACGTCCTCTGTTGAGGAGGCAGAGGCTGGGGTACTTGGGGTGGACTCGTCTATCACCCAAACCGAAGTTACTGAGGTGGTTGGTAAGCTCCTCAGTGGCAAGGCACCGGGGGTGGATGAGATCCGCCCTGAATACCTCAGGTGCCTAGATGCTGTGGGACTGTCCTGGCTGACACGTCTCTGTAGCATTGCGTGGCGGTCAGGGACAGTACCTCTGGAATGGCAGACCGGAGTGGTGGTCCCTCTTTTCAAGAAAGAGGACCGGAGGATGTGTTCCAACTACCGGGGGATCACACTCCTCAGCCTCCCGGGGAAAGTAGAGGGTACTGGAGAGGAGAGTTCGGCCAGTAGTCGAACCTCGGATGCAGGAGGAACAATGCGGGTTTCGACCTGGTCGTGGAACACTGGACCAGCTCTATACCCTCTGCAGGGTCCTCGAGGGGTCATGGGAGTTCGCCCAACTGATCCACATGTGTTTTGTGGATTTGGAGAAGGCGTTCGACCGTGTCCCTTGTGGGGTCCTGTGGGAGGTGCTCTGGGAGTATGGGGTCCGGGGCAATCTGCTAAGGGCTGTCCGGTCCCTGTACAACCAGAGCAGGAGCTTGGTACGCATTGCCGGCACAAAGTCAGACCTGTTCCCAGTGCGCGTTGGCCTCCGGCAGGGCTGCCCTTTATCACCGGTTCTGTTCATAGTTTTTATGGACAGAATCTCCAGGCACGGCCGGGGGCCGGAGGGGGTCCGGTTCGGGGACCTCAGGATTTCATCTCTGCTGTTTGCGGATGATGTTGTCCTGTTGGCTTCTTCGGGCCTGGACCTCCAGCGTGCGTTGGGACGGTTTGCAGCCGAGTGTGAAGCGGCTGGGATGAGGATCAGCACCTCCAAGTCTGAGGCCATGGTTCTCGACCGGAAAAAGGTGGCCTGCCCTCTCCAGGTGCTCGAGCAGGTGGAGGAGGTCAAGTATCTCGGGGTCCTGTTCACAAGTGAGGGGAGGATGGAGCGCGAGATCGACAGGCGGATCGGTGCAGCATCTGCAGTGATGCGGTCGCTGTATCGATCTGTTGTGGTGAAAGGGAGCTGAGCCGAGAGGTGAAGCTCTCGATTTACCGGTCGATCTACGTCCCTACTCTCACCTATGGTCATGAGCTCTGGGTCATGACCAAAAGGACAAGATCCCGGATACAAGCGGCCGAAATGAGCTTCCTCCGCCGGGTGGCTGGGCGCTCCCTTAGAGATAGGGTGAGAAGCTCCGTCACCCGGGGGGAGCTCAGAGTAGAGCCTCTGCTCCTCCACATTGAGAGGAGTCAGCTGAGGTGGCTTGGGCATCTATTCCGGATGCCTCCTGGACGCCTCCCAGGGGAGGTGTTCCGGGCATGTCCCACTGGGAGGAGGCCCCGGGGAAGACCCAGGACGCGCTGGAGGGACTATGTCACCCAGCTGGCCTGGGAATGCCTCGGGATCCCTCCCGGGGAGCTGGAAGAAGTGTCTGTGGAGAGGGAAGTCTGGGCATCCCTGCTTAGACTGCTGCCCCCGCGACCCGGCCCCGGATAAGCGGAAGAAGATGGATGGATGGATGGATATATTTAAATTCAGGGAAAATAATTACAATTTGTATAAATATATTTGAGCCTTTGAGTTTGAGGGAAAGTGGATCACACAAACACTGCTAAACCCAGAGGAGACGCTCGTGTTCCCGAGTCCAGGAGCGTTTGCGCGGACTCGAGAACCAGAGCAAAGGGCCGTGTTGAGGGGGATTTATTTTACATTACGCTGCACACCTGTCCACTTCAAGCACGGGTTTGGTTTCGTCATTTTCATATCTCACCTGAAAAACATTCAGACCCGGACAACTGCACCGCTGTCTCACCTCACTGGCTCACTCGCTCGACCGCCGGGAGCGCGCATGCATGCGTAGAACATGCACAGGTGTTTCACATTGACTGTATTTAACAGGCATTTCATATTTTCTGTTCTTATTTTGTTTTAGTCGATTACTGGCCCGGGGCTTTCTCTGTTAACTCCTTCACAACCAAGCGAGGTCGAAGGGAAAGCTCCTGAATATTAATCAATGTTGAAGAGACTCTTTTTTGTGATTGGCTGAAGTAGCGTGAGCGCGGTCCACGCCAACAAATCTTTTTGCGCCAATGGGAGAATGTATGAATATTATCGTCACGATGACGTCTGAAAATATTAATATTAATGAGCAAAACCTGCGCCGTCGTATAAATATATTATGCAAATTTAATCGATTGATCACAGCAGGAGTCAGTGATTTTCAGAGAAGCACAAAAACCCAACAGAAGACAAACGATTCAACAGAAGAAAAAAAAAAAAAAGAAAAAAAAAATATATATATATTATATATATATATATATATATATATATATATATATATATATATATATAAGGGGGTATAGCTCAGTGGTAGAGCATTGTACTGCAGATCAAGAGGTCGCCACTTCAAATCTAGGTGCCCCATAAATTGTTCTTTGTTGCGGCTGGAAGGGCATCCGCCGCGTAAAACATATGCCAGAGAGTTGGCGGTTCAATCCGCTGTGGCGACCCAAAAAGGGAAGAAAGCCGACATGAAGATGAATGTATATATATATATATATATAATTTTAGAATTAACAAACAAAAATAGATCATTTTCTCTTTTTCCAATTTCACTGAGACAAACCTGTAAGATGTGGATAAAAATAGAATGTTGGGTAAAATTACAGCTAAAATCTGTAATGTTATGTTTTTTTTTCAGGTAGTGTTGCTTTTAAATAGTAGGGTAGTAAATGTAAACTTAAAGATCAACGTAAAAACAACTCTGTGGAATACACAACAGAAAAAACAGGAGACCATGGTAAAGAAATATTGTAATAAATTGAAGGTTACCAATTGAAAACTTTGCTTCAAGATATATATATATATATATATATATATATATATATATATATATATATATATATATATATATATATATATATATATATTTTTTTTTTTTTTTTTTTTATATACATTATTAGATTATAACTACCTCTTCTTCTTCTTTCGGCTGTTCCCAGTTTAGGGGTCGCCACTGCAAATCATCTGTTTCCACCTAACTCTGGCCTCAGTATCCTCTACTCTTGCACCAATTACCTTCATTTCCTCTTTCAGCACACCCATATAACTTGTCTTTGGCCTTCCTCTTGCCCTCTTGCCTGGCAGCTCCATCTCCAACATCCTTCTACCAATATAACTACTATCCCTTCTATGCACATGTCCAAACCATCTCAATCTGGCTTCTCTGACTTTGTCTCCAAAACAACCAACCTGAGCTGTTCCTCTGATGTGCTCGTTCCTAATCTTGTCCATCCTTGTCACTCCTAAACTGAACCTCAACATCCTCATCTCTGCTACTTCCATCTCTGCCTCGTGTCTCTTCCTCACTGCTACAGTCTCTAACCCATACATCATAGCTGGTCTCACTACTGTTCTGTACACCTTTCCTTTGATTCTTGCTGACACTCTTCTGTCACACAACACCCCTGACACTTTTCTCCACCCACTCCAACCTGCCTGCACTTGCCTCTTCACCTCTTTTCCACACTCCCCGTCGCACTGGACTGTTGACCCCAAATACCTAAACTCCTCCACCTTCTTGACCTCAGCCCCCTATAACCTCACTGTTCTACTTCCCTCCCTCTCGTTCAAACACATGTATTCTGTCTTACTACGACTGACTTTCATTCCTCTTCTTTCTAGAGCAGACCTCCAACTTTTCATGTGTCCCTCCACCTGCTCTCTACTCTCACTACAGATTACAATGTCATCTGCAAACATCATTGTCCATGGAGATTCCTGTCTGACCTCATCTGTCAACCTGTCCATCACCATAGCAAACAAGAAGGGACTCAAAGCCGATCCTTGATGTAGCCCCACCTCCACCTTGAACTCCTTCGTCTGACCTACAGCACATCTCACTGTTGTCATACTCCTCTCATACATATCCTGAACTACTCTGACGTACTTCTCTGCCACTCCTGACATCCTCATACAGGACCATAGCTCCTCTCTCGGCACCCTGTCATACGCTTTCTCTAAATCCACAAAGACGCAGTGCAGCTCCTTCTGACCATCTCTGTACTTCTCCATTAGCATTCTCAGAGCAAAAATTGCATCAGTAGTGCTCTTCCTGGGCATGAAGCCATACTGCTGCTCGCAAATATCCACTTCCCTTCTTAGCCTAGCTTCCACTACTCTTTCCCAGAGTTTCTTTGTATGGCTCATCAACTTTATACCTCTGTAGTTGTTATAACTCTGCACATCACCCTTGTTCTTAAAGATTGGCACTAGGACACTTCTCCTCCATTCCTCAGGCATCTTCTCACTCTCTAGAATCCTGTTGAATAACCTAGATAGGAACTCCACTGCTGTCTCTCCTAGACACTTCCACACCTCCACAGGGATGTCATCTGGACCAACAGCCTTTCCACTCTTCATTCTCCTCAGAGCCTTCCTCACCTCATCCTTTCTAATCTTTTCAACTTCCTGCTCTACAATGTTCACCTCTTCCCCCCTTCTTTCCCTCTCATTCTCCTCATTCATCAACTCCTCAAAATACTCCTTCCATCTTCTCTGCACACTCTCCTCACTCGTTAGAACCCTTCCATCTCTATCTTTAATCACCCTTATCTGTTCCACATCCTTCCCATCTCTGTCTCGCTAATCTGTACAATTCCTTCTCACCTTCCCTCGTGTCTAACCTGGCATACAACTCATCATATGCCTTATGTTTGGCCTTTGCCACCTCCCTCTTCACCCTGCGCTGTGTTTTCTTGTAGTCCTGTCTACTTTCTTCAGTCCTTTCGATGTCCCACTTCTTTTTAGCTAGCCTCTTCCTCTGTCCTGTACTTCCTCATTCCACCACCATGTTTCCTTATCTTCTTTTCCTTCTTCCTGCTGACACACCTAGCACTTTCCTACCTGTCTCCCTGATCACTTCTGCTGTAGCTTCCCAGTCCTCTGGAAGCTCTTCCTGACCACCCAAAGCCTGTCTCAGCTTCTGTCTGAATTCCTCACAACCGTCTTCCTCTTTCAACTTCCACCACTTGGTCTTCTTTTCCATCTTTCCTCCTCTCTTCTTCCTGACCACCAGAAACATCCTACACATCACCATCCGATGCTGTCTGGCTACACTCTCTCTTACCACTACTTTGCAGTCAGTGATCTCTCTCTTATTAGATTATAACTACCAATTTCAATAAAAAAAAACTGTATTTTAAAGTGCAAATGACCCTATTTCACCTGTAGAGTTGTGAGTTTGGAATGGAGAGAGATCTGCAAACAGCTCGAAACATACTCAAAGCTAGGTCACAACTAAGTGTTGTCAACCAAAAAGAAAGAAAATACTGATATAAAAAAATCTGGTTTCTCCAGTTGACGTGGGGCAAATGCAGAACAGAATCAATAATCTTTCATTTTTTTTTTCATCATGTTTTGTGGACAGTGGGAGGAAGCTGCAGTCCTGGGGAAAGCAAGCAAACAAACACTGAACTAAAATTCCACTCAGGGAGTAGCCTTGAGCAGGCAACCCTCAAAAAGATGGGCAACAGTGCCACCCAGTGTGCCACAGCGCTGCCTATTTTTCATCAAGGCAAGAATTACTGTGTAAGTTCACATAACATATCAAAATGAATTGCAACTGCTACCGTAAAATTATTGGAACTTTTAATTTTTTTCCCCTCTCTATTTAAAAATGTGCATTTAAATAAATTAAAATAATGGAAATTTCTGCAATTTTGCAGAACATTTATCAATGTAACAAATGTTTCTGTATTGGCTAATGTTTAAATTGTGAATAATATCAAAATAAATATCTTTGCCTTTAATGAGATATAAGTTTTTGCAAAAAGAATTCGAACTTGGAAAAAGAGGAAGGCTATGGAACAAGCATTTTAAAATATGGATTAAACCCAGTAAATCATAAAAATAGACCAATTCCATAAAAATAATATGACATTTTTCAGCGTAGTGTTTGCAGCATATGCCTGCAACCCTGCAGCAATCATCTCTGAATCGGTTTTAAAGGTTAATTCTTGAGTCAGATAAAGTAGACAGAAGAGCGTCAGCGTTGTCCTTGTTTTAAATAGAGGGAGAGTCATTACGAGATTTAGGACCAAAACAATAATGCTGATGATAATTATATTTTAGATTCTAACAATAAAGAAGATGGTGGCATCCGGTTTTGATCATTGATATAATGATGATGCTATTTTTGCTCGACGAGAATTCAGACAGCTCGCTCTCATCAGCACCAGACTGGCTTCGGTCAGCGCTAAGCCCTGATGCAGCGCTGACAGCTACATCAGGATTTCAGTGCCATGAGAGTATCCCGAGCAGATGAAACACCAGAAGCTGACAGAGGAATGTTGGAGGAGGAGCTGGGGGAGTAGCAGTGGAGCATAGAGAAACAGGAACGGCTGACAGGAGACTACGAGTGAAGCTGCAGACAGAGCCTTGATGTGAATTAGTATCATTAGCTTAAAAAAAGCTGCGTTCCGATGAAGGTTATCTGATGTGAATCTGAATAAACAAACCTAATGGAGTCAGCGGTGGAAACCTTTTTTTTCAAAGTGTGTCAGTTTTACCATGGGAGTGAATGAGGACCTGCTCACTTCTGGAGTCAGCCTCAAGTGGCTGCTCGAGGAAACTGCAGTTCAGTTACTTCCTGCTTTTTTTAGGATGGCAGTGAGAGGAACAGTAGGTACCCAGCCTTGTATGCAGAACACAACCATTCGAGGAGATTTAAAGACATTGTTTAGGACAAATACTGGCTTTTGAAGTTATTAGGGGTGCAGTTATAGTCTAGAGGAGTCTATAACAAAATAACACTCACACAAGCACACAAGTCACATTAAAATGAAAGTAAGAGGTTGCCGTGCAAAGTAGATTAACTGTTGTGGTAAGCCCCGTTTGCACCGAAGGCTATTATTGATAAATTATTATATATATGAATGAATGAATGAATGAATGAATGAATGAATATATATATTTATATTTTTTAGGAGCCTTGTTGTTAAAACACAGCACGGCAGCATCTGAACATAGGGTTACTTTTAAACAGGAAAAGCCTAAAACTGATCAATCTGCTGCAGTTACTTATGCTACCGGTTTAATCCGACTCAATTACCTATGCTAAGCTATGCTAAAAGCGATATCACTACTTGATCAGGAGAATGTCTGAACAGATTTAGTAAAATTAGGATTTTATTATTGATTATTTAAATACGAGTAACATTAGTTAATGGCATACATTAATGTAATGTAATGGTAACATTAATGGCGTATAGCTGTCTGCTTTTATCTTAAGAATATTGCATTAAATTTAAGAAGTTAGATGGTATGAGAGTTATGTAGTTAGAGTGTAAATGGTAAAGCTCTGGGTGAGAACCCATCCATCCATCTATTTTGATGTCGGGCTTTTTCCCTTTCGGGGTCGCCACAGGTGAATGAACCCCAACTCTCTGGCATATGTTTTACGCGACGGATGCCCTTTCAGCAGCAACCTATCGCTGGGAAACATTCACACACTCATTCACACTTTAACACTATGGACAATCGTTCTTACTCAATTCACTTATACCGCATGTCTTTGGACTTGTGGGGAAACCGGAGCACCCAGAGTAAACCCACACGATCACGAGGAGAACATGCAAACTCCACACAGAAATGCCAACCGACTCAGCCGAGACTCGAACCAGCGACCTTCTTGCTGTGAGACGACTGTGCTACCCACGAAAGGGTTTTCCTCCCGATGTACCTGCCAGTTCTGACACCGAGGGGTTTAATAAAAGTCAAACAGGTTTAATGTTGTTCCAGCGCATAGGAAACACATTTATTGCTGACCGGAGATTCTTCAGTGCTGATATCCACATCATCAGCAGCAGCAAATCTGGTGCGGTTACCTTCCATACATATAATACAACTCAAAGAAAAAGTGCAAATTCACCTGAAATCACCTGGAACTGCTGACTCCAGAGATTCATGATGAGACGGAGGCAGAAACACATGGATGAACCCTCGTTCCTGAGGCTCCACCTTGAGGATCAATAGCTATTGCACATCTTCATCAGGAAATCAGTGACATCATCATCATCATAAGCGCTGCATTGCTAGGAAACACATTCCCTTGATATGAAAAACACTTTTACCTCTCAAAACTCGTGGACTGGCTCGGAGTGGGATGAGATTTTGTTGGGTATCAAGTGACGTGTTTGCGATTAAAAAATAGAAATGCAGCAACATGATGAGTTCGCCGATAAAGGAATAATTAAAGATCAGGAACAAACTCACAAAACACTCCTTCCTTTGTGTGCCACATTAAAATGGATAAATATTACCATGTCCACTTGAACCTCCGAAGGAAACGAAAACAAAGATGCACGATAAACGGACACGAGATAAAAACTATTGAATAAAAGAAGAGAATAAAAGAGTCTGTTAGTGTGTGCCGTTCTGCCGGGAGCTGGTGCTTTTCGGTTCGGTTCTCTTTAAGAGTCCAAAGTGATGTTAAACCAAACCGTGAGTGTGTTTTGTTCATGGTGCTGAGGCTGTGGAGAAGCAACCCAGTGCTTCCATCTCAGTTATGAATATATGGTGATGACCTCTCGGCCCCCGCCCCGCACCAACAGCACTCGATTGAGACCCTCCATCATCACCTCCAGGAACTCCATGTCTGAGATGCACCGGTTAAGAATTAATCAACACGAACAGATGTGTACGTACGACGTCTCCTTAAGGTTGAGTGTGAAAGGATACAGTTCTCGTCGCCACCTCTGTTTTTGGGAGGTCCGGGCATGTTGAGCAGGACCAGATGAGCCCCTTGAGACTTATTGACCACCACCTCGTTCAGCTTGACAGCCGTGTGCATGCAGCGTACATTACATGCGTTCCTGATCCCCAAACAGAAAAAAAAATTATGAGAAAAACATAAAAACTAATCATCCAAGTTGATTTGTTAAAGGGGTCATGAAGTGAGAAATTGAAAATGTGTATCTTTTGATAAATAATCTAACACTGCCAGTGTCGGGGCTCAAATTGTTTCTGCAAACATATGCTTTTAAAAACAGTTTGAGGAAATCTTGTTTTTTGTATTTGCATCTGTTGGTAATGATAGCCAGCAGTAGCGTCGGAGTCACGCACATATTAACCCTTGTGTGGTGTTCATATTATTGTTACTCAGGCGGTGTTTGTGGGTCTCGTGAATCCATTGCCTTTTGCAGATTTAAATTCACCCAATCAAAACATTTTATGTTAAAAACGTAAACAATATTTCCTTTAGCCAAGAAACAAGTGATATAAACAGCAAATATACTTTATTTATTGTTCTTTAACCTGATTTCTTCACGTTCAGAATTTGAACCATGTGTGGTGTTCTCATTATTGGTACTTTGGCAGGGTTGGTGGCTCTACTGGACCCATTGCATTTTGGCGCTTTTAATTCACACAATCACACAATTTTATTCTAAAATGTAAAATGTTATGTTTATGTGTGATTTATGTTTGTTTGGGAAGAGAGAATTAAGGTAAAGAATCTACCATTTTCACACTTTAACATGCCCCGGGTCCAGTAGACCCTAACACCTTGTGTGTAATATAAATGTGTAGGGGGCGTACGTGTGGGGTCATAAAAAATCTGTTCTGATATATGAGCCAAGCCCAGTGAATCTCAGCTTCAAATAATAAATGCTTGTTTAATTTTTCTTCTGATGAAAACTGAAAATGGGTCCCACAGACCCGAACACAATACAAGGGTTAAACAGAAACGTATGCAGCTAACACTCAAAAATCAGCTTCAAAAAGTTATTGCGAACATAATCAGGAGATGCTCAGTGAGACGATCAGCGGTGTTTAACATGAGTGTGACATACACTCAGCGGCCACTTTATTAGGTACATCTTGTTAGTACTGGAATGGACCTCCTTTTGCCTTCAAAACTGCCTTGGGATAGACTCAACAAGATACCGGAAACATTCCTCAGAAAGTGTGGTCCATTGTGAGATGATAGCATCATGCAGTTTCTGCAGATTTCTCAGCTGCACACCCCTTATGTGAATCTCCCATTCCATCACATCCCAAAGGAGCTCTAATCTGGTTGAGATCTGGTGACTTGGAGGCCATATGATTACAGTGAAGTCATTGAGATGTTCAAGAAACCAGAGATAATTCACATTTTATGACATAACTGTTAGTTTGCTGGAAGTATCCATCAGAAGATGGGTACACAGTGCTCATAAAGGGATGGATATGGTCAGCAATACTCAGTTTGCCTGTGGCGTCGACACAATGCTCAATTGGTACTAATGAACGAAAAGTGTGCCATGAAAACATTCCCCACACCCTTACACCACCACCACCAGCCTGAACCGTAAATACAAAGCAGGATGGATCCATGTTTTCATGTAGTAGACGCCAAATTCTGATCCTAGCATCTGAATGTCACAGCAGAAACCGAGACTCATCAGACCAGGCAACATTTTTCAAATCTTCTATCGTTTACACCTTGTGAGGTTTTCTGCTGCCGTAGCACATTTGCTTCAACATTGGATGTGTTGTGCGTTCAGAGATGCTCCTCTGCATACCCTGGTTAAAACGAGTGGCTATTAGTCATGTTGTCTCAAACCAGTCAGGCCATCAACAAGCCATTTGTTCACAGAACTGGATATTTCCTCTTTTTTTAAATCATTCCCTATAAACCCTAAATGTGGTTTTTCATGAAAATCCCAATAAATCTGCAGTTTCTGACACCCATACCACATTTAAAGTCACTTAAATCACTGTTCTTCCCCATTCTGAACCTCGCTTTAAACTGCAGCAGATCCTCTTGACCATGTCTACATGCTTGTATGCATCGAGTTGCAGCCATTTCATTGGCTGATTAGAAATTTGCATCAATGTGCAGTTGGATGGGTGTACCTAATAAAGTGGCCGGTTAGTCTATACTCACATTGTCAAAAATATTCAGAACCAATCAAAGCAGTTACCTTCTTTAAAAGCACAAAGTTTGTTAAAAAAATACTTGAGCGGTATTATGGGAAGAGCCAAAAAGCAGCTCATGACCCCTTTAAAAGTGAAATCATGAGTATTGTGATTCAACAAAACATTTTGTTCACTTTATTAGCACTTTCACACACACTAGATTGTATTTTTGCTCCGTTATAAATGGAAACTAATAGCTAGGACAAGTAAACTTTTACAGTTATTTGGTGCAAACTACATTTAAAATGACTTGATCAGTGCATTCAATGCAAAATCACAAGCATTGATGTTTAAAGGAATTGATAATAAAATTAGTTAATGTTTGAACATTTCATACATGTACTCCATGCAAGCTTTGCAAAGCTCTGGAAGGCGAACAGGATCAATTTGTGAACATAGTACCAAGTTTTCGGAGTGAAGCCCTGCCGAGGTTAGTGAGCGCAGCATCGGGGTCGAACATGCACAGCTCAGGCTCAAGCTTTTAATAAAGCAAACACTACCACACACTGTACACACAACACCTGAGAAAGAACACTAGAGCTCCAACACCACACCTGCTGACGGAAATAGATCAGAAATCTAAAAAACATGTGTTATGGTGTTATACAGTGTCATTCTTACTATATTATCAGAATGAATGAATCATTATGATTTTACCTGAATACTTAGGTATATTCTTTATCATTATTCTTCATTGTATTCAAGGAGAAACTATTTTTATAATGTTCAATAAAGTACAAAACACATATGTAATTGCATAAGGACTTAATAACATTAACATTCATCGTTACATGTTATTTATCTCTTTTTATAAAATGCATGTTATCTCGCGAACACAACTTAGCAATAAGAAACAGTTTTAAGTCCACTGCAGGTGAATGAGGAGCTCGAGTGTTCTCATCAAACGGGCACAACTGAATCTGAAGAGCAATGATGGACGCGAGGCAATGCTCGGATGTGAACACACACACGCACACACACGCACGCACGCACGCACACACCCACACGGAGCATGAATGATGCAATGCATGGGAGGCTTGTGAGACGGGAAAGTTCTTAAACACAAACACAGACATATAGACAGACAGCTAAAAGCAGAGAGTTTGAGAAGTGTGACTTACAGACTCTCCCATTCGCTAGAAGGAGAACAGGACAGAACAACAGAGAACGGCATAAACACTCGCGATGAGAGGAAAACATCACAGAAATCTCTCAAACACAGCTGTATCTCAAGAACTCCGCTGGCGCCCGAGGTTTACATTAGACAGGCAACGTTAAGAGCTCAACTTAATAGTGTTTAAAAAGTAAAACTTTGAACGATTTCTCAAAATCAATGCTCAGATGTAACGCTTTTGACAGCCATCATAAGTAAAACATTCGCTGATCATAAACTGAGAGCTCAGGCTGGCTAGCAACTGTTTCAGTATCAATTTGAATCAATTTGGCCTAAAATCAAAATGTCAATTAATTGAAAATTTGAACCCCATTACTAATAAAGAAAGAATATTTTAGTTATTTTAGATGATATTATTCATGCCCTCATAGTTCACTGACAAGTTTTGAACATTAAATAGGCCCTACTTGCTGGCAAAGTTTTTAGTGCAATAGTGCCTCCTAGTGGGAGTAAGTTCCAGTGCACAACTACTGTAAGTTTCTTTGCCGTTTTTCTGTTGAGAACTCCCTCTGGACAATACGGTCTAGAGTAAGCTGATTGGTTATGGGAGCAGGAGTTCTCAACTTCTGAATTCTCCGCCTCTCCTGCGACAGCAACACTATTAGCAGAAATTATTATCAACAAATAGTCCTCCGCACCTTAGGAAAACACTTTCCACGACGCTATTTGGCCTTTCCTACTTGATTTTGTTAAAAATGTTAAGTTCTCATTGACTTAACATGTAAAACATCTGCTATTACCACTTTTCAGCTTATTAGTGTGTACACTTAAGAATTTCCTAGAGACTTTTAGAAGAAAACAAAGGGAAATTCAACCCTGAATGATGCCACATCGTCCCCGGTTAATCTTGTTTTTATCAAGAATTTATGGAGAGATTTGTGGTCATCCACTGAAATAAAAAAGCACTTAAGTAGCTGACATTTAGAGCCTGTAGATTTAATTGGTATAAACGTTAATTGAGGTCGACTAAACATGCTGTTGGTCATTTTACCAGTGTGACAAGCCTTCAAAGAGCATTGTTTCAGGATTGGGACACATATGGCATCGTCATTTACAGATTTTTGATTCTCGTACACAAAAACAAACCAATCAAAGTCTCCTGGGGAGAAAGAAATAACACGAAGACAGAAAGATGGACACAAGATGACACACTCAACTCGTGCGTTTCACAAGGAAACCCAGCATCCACCATGCAGGAAGTGCCTCAATCTGCTCTTCATGATGTACACCGCCGCTCATCATTTTAAACCCTTACTGACAAAACGTTTCCTCACACAACACAAAAATCAAGTGACGCAAAAGAAGAATGTGCTGTACTGTGCTGAATAATCTACAAATTAATTATGATATTTTGGCTGAAACACTGGTAGTGAAGTGATTATGTTGCTTTTCTAAATAAATCAATATAATCTTTAATCTCTTTAGAAAATATGAACGTTTCCTCTGTAATACTGATAGAATGTATTCCTTTTAACTAGATTAGAAACTAATTCGTATTTGTTTCTTTGATTTTGTTAGTTTCCTTTCCATTCTGCTGATTGGTTGGGTTCGCCATCTCAGGGCAAGAACTAAATCAGGCACAGAGATTAGATTTTAGTTTTCAATTTCAAAACGCACCAAATAAAGGTACATTTTTAAATATTTCAGATTAGATGTTCATATGTTTATAATAAATAAATAAAAGATGGAAAAAAGGTGTTTCCTAAAAAAGCAGCTAATTACTAAGCTAAGACTACTATGTGGTTTTACATTCTTAACAGATCATCCTTGAATCTAAAGTTTCAGGAATTAAAAAAAAAAAATTCCAGTAAAGACTAATCTTACAATTATTTAAAAAGCTTTCAACTCTATTTTATAAAAATGGAAAAAGTCTTTAAAAAGAGACAGCATTTGTATCCCTAGGGTAATCAATAAATTGGCCTTTAAAATGGATGTAGGAAAAAAGTTTTCTTGCGAGTGCAAGGGGCTAAAAAAATTTTAAATTAAAAGAAAAAATGTAAAAATAAAAAGTAATTTTCTGAAAAAAGTAAATAACTAAAAATCTTTTCAATGCTGCCAACCCTACAAATGCTCCAATTATTGTAGTTTATGCACTAAATCTTAATCTCAGGAGGCAGAGAGCAGATTGAGGCACAACCCATGAATCCATCAAACACCTGTAACTCTCTGAACTCATGCTTCCTGTGTGTTCAATATGACTCACGGCTTCATGTTGAACAGGTCCCTGACAGCCATGGTGGCGCTGGGCTCCCGGCCCCGGCTGCGCTCGCTGAACAGCTTCTCTTTGGTCCAGGTCATGTGGACCCGGTCGGGTGTAGCATCACTCTTATCGTTCAGCACCACATGAGACGCGGTGTTTCTGTCGTGGATCAGCTGAGCCTGCCACATGTTAGTGTATTATTAAAGAAACAAAACAACTACATTACACTTCAATATTAAATTCCGAATCACCTCTACTAACTACTAACATTAAACTGGATTCAGAGTGAGATTACGAAATGGAGAGCAGCTCAGATTAATGTTTGACTACAGCTACATGCTACATGCAACCAATTACAACATGCATGTGAACGGAACCATTCAGGGATTGGAGTGAGATGTGCTCGTGGTTCTAAATTGAAGTGCACAGGGAAAGTCACAGGAGTCGAAGGATGGATGGCGCATGCACGATGGGAAGACGATTACACTTTTAAAGCCCAGTGTATACTTCAAAGAGAACATGTTCGCAGCTTTCAAAGCTTTCTATAACACTATCTGACAGTAGAGAGCAGCACAAGCTTGTACATTGTATCAGATTGTACTTTTCAGAAAAGGCATCCAGCATACTATAATTACAAACACTATGAATCACATTTGATGCCCTATAAGTGCTTTATTTTATCCCAAGATCACAATTATTGAGGACACTTCTCTCTATTTGAGGTTGAGTCATCTATTGATATACGTTCAGGAGGAACTTGATTAATAATTGTCCACTGATCATGTGGTTTTACTTTAGTTTATGCTTATATACTTTGTTAAAAACAACCTAAACAGGTATTTGTGCAAGCTATCCCATCTTCCACCCCTTTAACACCAAGCAGCAATCCCCCATTTTCCATCCCGATGTGTAATATAAAGTGACTGAAGTTGTAATTCGATCACTGACCACTTGAGGCTGGTCCCAGAAGGGAGAAGATTCCAATTGACACCCATGTTAAAAATTCTTATTTCAATATCTAAAATAAACATATCTCATGCCAGTTTATGACAACTCTGATGGATGGGAGTGATTTTTCTTTTCTTTAAGTTGTATTAAAATGGATTGTTTTGCATAATTAAGGGCGGGGCTACTCAAATAAGAGCCATTTACGAAGCACTGAGGTTTCATTGTCATTATTTCTGATCCACTAAATGATTACATTTTGTCTGTTTTTTACTATTTTGTTGGGTTCTTATTTGCTCAAACTCCAAGCCTTGTTTGCTTTCTGTTAAAACATATGGATGACTTCACACATGCTATGTGAATGTTACATAAAATCATGGGGGGAGCTTCAAGGCCCAGGTCCACTTCTAGCAACATTTTAAAATTTTTCAATCAGCTTTTTATTACTATACAAGTATAAGTGAGAGCAAACTAGAAAAAAAAACGAATGGTGGACAATTCAGTAATAATAACAAAAATCACAATTCTATTTAAAAAGGTGTTTGTCTTACAAACTTTGAAATTTCACTGAAAGCAACAGGCTTAGCACACGACTACCTACATTTCTCAAATAATTGGAAATCCGTTTACATTTTTTGGGGTTATTCTGTATGTCACTGTTGAAAAAAACAACAACAATAATTTACATTTATTAAGAGATGATTTTTTGTTTGCCTTTGGCCAAATGATAATTTCCCTCACCATCTATCACAATCATGCTCAATTTATAATTTGATTGATAGGATAATAAGATCTATACACATTATACATTTTTATATTTGTAGTATTTGTTTATTGTGTTATTTAGTGTTTATAAAAAAATTAGCATCTCCATAAGTCCTTCTATTTTATATGTATGTTATATATGTTTAGATATATGTTTAATTTCCTTAGATGTCTATTACCTTAACCTATTAAGTATAAAGTGAACTATTGTTTGTGGAATACAAGGACAATAATAAGCCTTGATTCATCATGCTCATATTACAAAAAAATTACATTAAAATGCTGTTTAGACCAATCAGCAGGAGCTATCAAAATCAGGAATATTGATCTTTGGACATCTTTGTTTTAGTGATTTCAAATCTCAACACTCATCTAAGTTTGTTCACCACTCAAATGGTTTCAGATGCACCAAAAAAGTTCTTCAACTTTCATGACAACAGTGCACACCTAGCGGACACTTTACTCTTTGACAATCACATGAAATCTGCATACATGAAAAGTTTGTACACCCTCAAAAATTGAGGGTACTGATCATTAGAATGCTTAATGTGTTGAAAGATGAAGTATACATCGGGCTTTACAGCCACAGAGCTAGCACAGATGCTAATGCCCTAGCTCTGTGGCTGCTGTGGGTCTCCCCACGCTTTCTCTCTCTCCTCATTGTTCACTACCTGGTCTGTTCTCTCATCCTCTATCTGAGTGTCTGAGCTGTGGGCTCCACCCTGGTTCTTCCTGCGAATGGAGCTTCGCGACTCGTCCGTGATGCTCTGAATCTAAGTGATTGTGGTCCCCAAGAAAGCGGCAGAAAACCAGAGAGGAGCACAGACTGAGCACAAAAACAGCTAAGAGGTGTTCAACCTGAGCACCCATGAACTCGTGAAAGGCACACAGGATCGATTTTACATCTGTTTGCATCATTATAACAACTGTTTTACTAAACAATGTTAGCAACAGTACGAGTTCTTTTCCTACACACATACCCTGACAAACCTAATTCTGTTTTGATGGTTCTATTGTGATTAAAAGATATTGTGAACAGCAGGAACAAGTCTGTTTCGCTCAAGGAATGCTTCTTAACAAAACACGTTTTTTAATGCATGAATCCCAAATAAACGTTTATACGGAAGTGATTTTAAAGATTTGTTCTATGTGAAATGTACACACACTTATTCCAGAGTTCATGAAACCCTAAAATGCTAAAGTTTGAGCATTGTTAGAATCTTGCAACTGTGGTAATTAACAAAAGTAATAAAGTTACTAAAATCAATTAATTAACTAGAGAGTTTAATATTTGCTGAAAGGATAGCATGCCTCAATATAAACTAGCATTTAAAGCTTGAAGTAAAAATCAATTAAAGAACTCACAATTTAAAAAACACTACATTTGACAGCAATGATTACAAGTATTTTATGAATTTTATATATATATATATATATATATATATATATATATATATATATATATATATATATATATATATATATGTCAGATGAAATAAAACTATCTGATGCACAAAAGCCAAAACTGAATCTAAAATCCTTCTTTCAGTAAACCAACTAAACCTTTTAAGCGGCAAATGTGATCTAGCTGAACCGCACAAATTAATATCTACATCGAAACCAACAACATTAGTGTTCCTTAGATCTCGTACCCAGATCAACTCTTTAAAATAACTCAAGGTATGCTAAACTGTTGAGAAGAGCCGAAACAGTTAAAAACTACTAAATATTTGGAGGGGTAAGAGAAGGAGTATTACTCCAAACAAGAGGATTGTTACTTTAATTTTAATTACTGAATTTTGGGAGAACTTCAGCTCAGGCTGGTCATAATTAATCTGTTGTGTATCTGGTTTAACCCTCCGTTATGTTTTTCAGACTGCAGCAGGAGCTCAAGGACAAACCCATGGCCATCGAGAGTAGTTTTCATTTCATTCTCTCCGAATTTTTTTTTTTAAACTTTCCAGCAAGCTAAGAAAGCTACATATTCAAGGATTTCAAGAACAAGATCCAAAACTTTTGAAACTTTAATACCTCATGCTTTTCAAGGATTTCAAGCAAACACATGAATGCAGTACTTTTTCAACCAAATGTGATTTCTAAAACACTGTTTTTACACTAGTATGAAAACCAGAGCTTTATTATCTGACATTATTCTTCATCTTGCAACTCTTAAAATAATTTCTTGCTTTAACATTTGCACCAAGAGCAGGATTGCCAGCCTTGGGTACATCCCATGGTTAACTCTGTTAGTTTCTTTAATCTTACAGCACACCCATGCAGAGGGGCACAACTCTAGTTCAATGACGCTTTAATCAAAACCTATGAAAGTTAAAGTAGCAGAACTAATAAACTGATGAATCAAATCATTTAATGTATTTAATGGTAGATGGTTATTGAATAGTTACCTCTCTTTCTCGCTCTGTCCTGGACAGCTGCATCTGCTTCAGCATCTGAGAGCGCTGCTCCATCACCAGAGTCTTCTCATAGGTGAAGGCTGAAATATCGCTTTCATGCTGAAACACAGACACGCAGGCTGGGTTTTGGGTACATTGATAATTGGGACAATGAATGTTATAACTTATTTTAAAGTTTACCCGTCGCACTTTATGTTGGTTTGAGAGAGCCAATCTATAAAAAGGTTATAACGTTTTAGCCAGTTAGTATTAGAAAGAGATAGAGTTCAGAGATGAAGGTTGCTAGGGTATACAGTACGGTTGCTATGGGGGTTCGGTGGGAGCATATCAAGTTATCCTTGTCGTTATGAGTCATATAAACCAACCCCCAAGTCTTAACTCGTTTCCAAAACAGAGGTATAAATCTTTGAAAATGGTTGCTAGGGTAAACAGACAGGTTGCTATGGAGTGGTTGGTGTCAATTAAAAAATCTACCTTGCACATGACCAACAAAACCCAACCATGTTTGTCAAACTAATTTCATCTTTACAACGTTGTGGGACCTGCTACACGTTAATTTTCAATGGCAATGTTAAGTTGATGGTGACATTTGACCCCTTTTAGAGGCCAGGGGTCAAAATCTTCTGCAATGCCAGTTTTCTGTCCTGTAGATGGCACAAATATACAATATCAAATACACACTCTGGGAGGATACACAGGTTGGATACAAGACTTCTGCTGCATCCCAATCCACGCACTATCCAAAATTTTAAGAGTGCTAAATGAGAGTTAGGGTGTCTCAAACCGTAGTGTTCATAAAAAAAGTGTCAGAGCGGGTCCTAGATGTGTACTTTTTCCGGTTAGATTGAAATGCAGACACTCAACCGGCTGATATTACCCACAATCCACTGCGCTCTGGCGGAAAGAATTTTCTCTTGGACCCAAACAAGCAAGTAATAACTAATTGATTAATTGACTATTGACAAATTTTAAAGGAAGAAGCACATTAATAAATGATATCAATCTAGAGAGTGTTATAGTTCTTATTATATTATTTTTTAATAAAGGAATGGAAAAGAAGGAGTCTTGCTCATGTCGTGCATAATCACGTGATCACAGCTATTTCAGTCACGTGATTGAGCCATCTCTCGTCTCATACACCAAAAATTATTTATATTTTCTTCTGAAAATGAGTATGTATATTAAGGGTGCAGTCTATAGTGTTTAGATTGTCCAAACTTGATCGTCCCGCAGCATCACACCCAACTTAGGTAAATTTTTTTTGTAAAAAAATAAATAAAAAATTAAACTGGAAAAAACATGAATATATTTATTTAATAATTACATATTTGTTTGACATTTTAAAGTGTCAAAACTATTTACAAGCATTAATAGTTTTTTCCAATGAGAAACGCAAACAGAATAAAAAAATACATATATATATATATATATATATATATATATATATATATATATATATATATATATATATATATATATATATATATATATATTTTTTTTTTTTTTTTTTTATTGTTTATTTCTCAGTTAATATTCTAATTTTAGTCTATCAAACATAAAAAACTAAGTCTTACAAAGTTCCTGTCATGTTAAAAAAAGTGCAATTACAAAACGTGGTAACAGATTAAAAAAAATTGTTATCAAAAGAAGACAAAAATGCCCAGTTATCGTAAAACCACCAGGGGCTCGAAGGGTTAAAGCATGATGGATACATTAAAAGGAGAGAGAGAGAGAGAGAGAGAGAGAGAGAGAGAGAGAGAGAGAGAGAGAGAATATCAGTTTTTTTAATATCAAAGCCGCACTGCAGTGATCAGGTACATAGACACAGATCCAAACTCTGATTGGTTAAACAAAGTTTGCCAGTAAAACAGGTTTAAAATGTTTGTTTTGTTTCAGAAAAGTAACTACCTCCATCTTCGACTCTTTGCATGAACAGCTAATAACCAAAGTGTGCTCTCACCATCTCAACAACCTCGACCTCCGCATTGAGCCTGAGATGATAGAGGAACATCTGCAGATCCTTCTTCATCTGAATACTGTTGTCATCCATCTGAGCCACCGTGAAGATGCGCATCTTACACTTCCTCCAGACCTGTCTCGCACAGAAAAGAAGTAAATATGAGAACGGAGCAATATGTTTTATGTAATAAAAACACAGCAATGAAAAGACCAGAGATTGGTCGCATCACCTGCTTGTAAGTGCTGGTAAGGAAGAGACAGAAAAACACTACCACTCACATCCTAGCTTTTGTATTTTTTGTTGTAAAAGTTGTAATTTGGGGGGGGGGTGACTTAAAGTAACATTATCGAGATCTCGTCAGGGACAATGTTCTGCTCTACTGTCGATATTTTATGATGAAAATGAACAAGTGAAAAAGCTGTTCCAGACTTAAGAAAAGCATGAAGCTAAGACTCTTGAGATAAATTAGAGCAGAAGGCTTGAGGCAGATGAAGCCTAACCTTGTGCTGCCGAAGCAGGAAGGGCAGCAGCATCAGCATCCCTCCGTCATGAACGATCCACCAGACGTCGATGGTTCCTTCGGTCAGACGATCCTGGTGAGGGAAGCTGTCCACGTTCTTAGCCACCAGCAGAGCCTGATTCGCCGCCGTCGTCTCCCGCACAGTCTCTGAACATACAGGAAATCAAACGGTCATAAAGAGCTGTGATATTGAGAAGTTAACTTTAACAGGTGCTCAGGTTTCATTGCATGAAGTAAAATGTCAAATTTCTAGTTATTTTAAGACATTTTTTAAAAGAAATGGTTTTACATTTATTTGTATGTTATAGCACCATCTACAGGTCCAGTGATGTTCTTTTTTGTGAACTGGCCATGGTCCTTAGCCAAAGATAGCATTTATTTATTAAATGTATTTATTATTATTATTTATAATTTTTTTTGCATAGATCATTAACTGCATGTTTGTATGTATATTTATATTTGTATACATATGTGTAGATAGGTGCGAACTGTGCAAACTGCTTGGAGGTGCTAAGGTAGGTATCTAATCTTATTTTTTTTTTTTTCAACTCAATCCTGACTCTTTCCCCCTCAATTACTTCTCTCCTCTTTCCCCTTTTCTATTAGCACCATCCTGTCCTGATGTATGCTTATATGATTGATTAATGTAATTATTGTGATGAATGTGAAATAAACAAATAAATAATTAATAAAATTAATTAATAGCTTCTATCAAGTCACTATATCATATATTCATTTCCCTGGAAAGAGCAAAACTGCCAAACTCATACGACGCAACTCCCTTCTCATGGGGTTGCTTTGAAGTAGGACAGGACAGGTAAAAAAAAAAATGTAAAATTAAATAAAAAAACCCAAAGAGAGCACATTTTTCTTTAAACTATTTGTTTGTTTTTTTTACCCCACCTGAAATCTCTCCTCAAAGCGAGACAAGCAGGAAACTAGCAAATCTCTCGTTAAAGCTAGAATGATCAGTTTTGAGTTTGAAAATGTTCTCAAATCCTCATTTAATTATGTTGTGATTATCCATTTTAAATAGGCCTGGTCAGCAAAGAGGTTGAATATTTCTTTATCACTTAAAAAGTCTTCTAAAGTCCCACAGAGAGTTAAGATTGTCCAGATAAAATCATTAGTAGCAGTAGTTAAGCGTTGTTAAGTCAGACATCAATGTGTGTATTTATGATTTTGTGCATGTTTGTGTGCACGAGAGACCGATGAAGTTCCTGCAGGTCAGAGGGTCGCTGGATTGTCTCCAGTTGCTGGGCCAGGCCATCAGAACCGAGTTATGCTTCATTCCCCCGAGTCCAGCAGACTGGATGAGATGAGAGAGTCCATCCCGGAGGTTCGACGAAACCACCACGTGACAGAAGCCCTTCGTCTTCTCGACTGACATCGCAGACTTTATGTTCTGGAGACCGAGAGAGCAAATGATGGACTGAGAACCACTGTTTTGTCCCAATCGTGGTCATAGAGAGAAAGAACAACCAGGTCCAAGAGGAATGTACAGCTGCAGATTTTGACCGATTGTAAAATCTGATTGTAAATAATGTGTATTCACAGTATGTGGAGAAAACAGCCTAAAGTAAAAAGCACTCCAGAAATCTTAACAAGATTAACAATCCATAAATTGTATGTTTGAAACAAAATGTTGAAAATATTAAAGACTAAAAAACATATCAAGATTTGAATATGTATGAGAAACGCCTTCCCTCACTTTTCCTCACACATGTTCCCCAACAATCACGTCAGGTAAAGAAGTGTTAAACACTACTTCACAAGGTCGCACTTGTGATAAAATTCTACTTTTTAGGCAAACCAGTCAACTTACAAGGGCCCCAAGCATACGAGGACCCCTACAGAGGTAGTCAGTTGAGCGACGGTGAAAGTTAAGGTTATAATTGTATTAGTGAACGGTCAAAGTTAAAGCTGCAGAACATTAAAATATGATCGGAGGAGGAGATTCTGAATAGATTCACAAGGAGTACAGCTGTAAACATGGGGTTGATCAGCTGACATGCTCCTCCTGAACTGTTTAACATCCACATTATTTTGTCATAGTGAATGATCATTACAGCTCTTGTCTGAAACCTGGGATCTTTTTCAGAATGAAATTACTCTCTTTTGCCACTAGATGTCAGAATCCACTTGCTTTCCGGAGTTGACTAAGGCTTTAAGACAGAAACTACCACGATTCACTGTCGTGTTATAACTGTACTGGAGTGTCAGAAACTCTGAATGAAGTGTTTTACACTAAAGTGGGATCGTCATCAGACAAACCGCTTGTCTCAAAGATTCTCACCTGCTCGGCCTTCTTTGCCTGGCTCTCTCGAGTGAGGTAGGTTCCCTCCAGCACAGAGCCCACAATGGTAAGACCTTTGCCTGCCTTGAGCTGTGTGGTGAAGGAGAGGAGGCGCGGGTGCTTGACGGACATCTCAGAGTCCAGGTTCAACAGCACCAGCAGCTGAGGCCTGCACACGAACAGAAAAGAATCATGAAAATTGACTGCTTTATGTTTGAATTTATGAATTGCTGTTCATATAAAAAAGGATAATGAGATAATAAGCAGTAGAGTGAAAGATCATTTTGACAGCCAATAATGGTTTGTTTTCCATTTCAAACAAAGGAAGTTAATGTTTTGGAGCTGGTTGATCAGACCAAAGATGGTAAATAGGGGGCTTGGTGGAAGCTTGCATAAAATCCGCACAGCTCTGGACCGGACCACAAGAAGGGTCTGAGAATGGCGTCCACTGGTTTGTATTGATTACAAAGGGAAGCAGAGTATGAAGCTTGACCATTAATTAGTGCCATGTAAAGAGTTTCTTTTGTGCATTTTCTGAATCTAGCCAGTGTGAGGGCCCTTGAGATAATCTAGTTCAAGGAGTGAGAAGACGCCATGATCTACTGTTGGAACACTGTGTAAGAAACTGAATTATGCCTTTGTATGATCTGCTTGAAAAGACCAAACGAAGCACAGGAACCAGCGCGTACAGCTATCTTTTCACAGGCACATCAGGCAAAATGAGCCGATTGAAATGACAAAAAAGAGCCAAAAACCAGTTAAGGGTGTCATGCTGGCTACACACCAAGCACGAGTGATGCGGTAAAAGAGGCTGATTTCAATGTAAAGTCTATGTAAAGAAGCAATAAGGCACCCTGCGGCGCCGGGGACGCAAATGCCGCGAGAGACGCTGTGCGGCACACCGGACTAATCGCGGCAGTAGGAATATTTTCTACTCATCCGAAAGTTTGTTTGCGAGACAACCATCTAGAGCTTGCTCTTATAGTCACATGGTTGTTCTGTGAAGCGGGAACATGAGCAACAACAATAGAGGAGACAAATATCACAGTTTGTGGCCAGCCAGAACTAATAAATTGTTTTATTATCCATGTGGAAGCATAAACGACCTTGCTTGGAATTAAGTGGGTGTTGAGGTGGCTGAATCTGGTAAGTTACACATTTTTAATTAATCAACCTGATATAAATGGATATTGTGCTGATGTTAGCTAAAGCTAAGCATGATAATTTATCAGAGGCAGTGTGCAGGAAGAAGTGGAGAGGGTTGAGGGACACTTTTTGAAGGAGAGGAGAAAGAAAAAAGGAGAGAAAGAGAGGGTAAGCAGCAGGTATGCTCCAGTCTCGTCATCGCCACGCCGTTCTCGGAGCGGACGTCCTTACGCGAGTGCACCCCGGGTTTGAAAGCGGTCAGATAGGCGAGGGAGACGCGTTCTGTACGTGTGTTTAGCGCTTGGTCTGAACGCCTTGTCAGAGTAATATGTGCCCCACTGTGTTTACTGAATCTGCATACGAGTGTGTTTGAGTATCAAAAGCACATGGGACTAGCCCTAAATTTACACCTAAATCTCACCAGCTTTGTCTCTCGATGAGCCTCACCTTTTCTCTGAGAGAGCCAATCCTGTATGCCTTAAATATCTAAAACTCCCAACAGCTTTGACTGATGCTATCTGATGAATATTCCCGGTTAGGTCACTCTTCTCTGGAGGAGACTGGTCTGAACTAACAATCAAAGGCAGATAGCAGGCTCAAATCCTGGCCCTTTTCGTCTCTGAAATCGGCCCATGAAGGAAGAGCTCTAGAGCTCCCTTATCATGTATTAAACTTGGAGTTAAAATGTAATGCCTTTTTTAGAATGATTAATTCCAAATTAAGTGTAGACAATAACTCCTTATTCTTGGTTTATATTTCATAGGCTGTATAATCTAATGCATTGTTTATACACGTCAATGATAATAACTGTTTGAACCTTTTTCTGTCATTCTTTTTTTACTGAAACACTTTTAAGTGTTAATATTAAGAATATTAACATAAGTGTGAGTAAAATTAAAGGTCATAGAGTGGGTTAAAACTTAATATTACCATTAATATTTAACATGGTAATTTATTTTGCTGTGACCAAGAATAATGGTAAAGATAAAACCTTCATATAAAATATATATAAAATCAAATACACAAATATAAAAAATCAATTATGGAGTAAGATATACGAATTTATGTGAATTATTAAAAATCCTTTAGCACTGTTTCAAGACAGAACACGTGAACCTTCAGTACCGACTGGTATCCGTTTTTGGGCCAAGCACCGGGACCCAACAACTGGAATGTGTTTTTGTTCAAACACAGACACGATTCCCTCAAAAGAAGGGAAGGATGAGGTTTTGTAACTAGGAGTATTTAGCATAAACGGGATATTATTCAGGGTTTCTGCAGGTTTCGTCAGATTTAAGATTTTATGGAGACCTTTTTTTAGATGACATTTAAGACCTATATCATAAAATCAACAAGTCCTACAAAAATCATGTTTTTTTAAATAATAAACAGTATGCTTCAAATACACTGTTTGAAACCCCAACAAATCACTTCGATAGATTTTTTAAGCATTTATGCCCATTTTCTTCATATCTGCCAAAATATGCTTAAAAATTTTTCTGTCTTGTGTTACTTATCTGGCAACCCTAACTGTCACTTTTTAGATTTTGAGTATTTATGAGTGTTCACATGTTTTTCTAAAAATCCGGTAACCCCAAACAACAACAAAAAAACACTTATTAAAATTAACTTTACATGGACATAAAAAAAAAGTCCTGTGAAATATCATTTAAGACCTAGAACAGTGAAAAAAACTAGAAGAGTTTTTAAGGCCTAAAATGTATATGTTAGTTACACGTTAGACTGTTTATAACCATGCGAAAAAAGTGAGATGTTTGAATATATGCGTATTAATTAAAAACAGAAAGGCAGGAGGAGGTCTCACATAACAGCATGAGATCTATGGCTGGCCTGTTGTCAACAATACTACCTATAATCACTTTCTTCCACATAACTCTTTTACTTTAAATGAGCTTTTCTGATTTTCCTTACTCTAACTGAAATTGAAATGCTGTTTCACCTGAGATCTGAACACCACTGTCATATTTTTCTTCACATTTTTTTGCTTTACTCTGCTCACTTCTGTGTGACCTCAGCATGTACAGCCCTTAAAGCTGTTTTACAACAAAGCAAAGTGTTCTAATGCACTCCGCTCCTGGGATCCAGCATGTACAGTATAATCTATTAGTGATTGAATGAGTTCCAGGAACACCTGACAGGATTCGTGATTGCTTCGCATGTACAGTGAAGTGTGCGCAGAAGCCTGGCGCTGTGGAGCAGAATGTTATTCTGGATCAGGATTAAGGGATTACTCAGGACTCTGAGCGTACGATGCTTTCAGGTGAATGATCAGAACAAGCTCAGGCATCAGACATTAAAGCATCTCCATCACGAAGGACGACTCAATTCAATTAAGCCCTGTCAGAAATTACTTTATAAATTATATCCAGAGCAGGTGAGGAGTCGGTGAATGAGCGTGTCCTTAAAAATAATTAAAACTGAGATGTAAAAGATATTGAGCACTTCTAACTGCTTTATTGAAAAGGCATCTGTGGAAAAGTGACTGTGATGCAATAGAAGTGGTTTATTTTAAAATCAAATTGGGATTTTTCTGACACATAATTATTTAAGCATTTTCAGTGAAAGATTAAGCACATTGTTAAATTAAAATTGAGTCGAGCACACATTCACTCTGAGTTTTCAAGTACATTGGTTAAAATAAGATTTGTTAAAATATTAAACAGAATGAGTAAAATAGCTGAAAGCTTTCAGAACAAACAAGGACAATCCTGTGAGAAAAAAAACAATATGCTTCACAAAATCAAACTAAGGCTTTTTTCAAGTCTTACATTGAGATTTTTTTCAGGTTATACTAAAACCTTAATTTAACAAATACTAATAACAAATCTTTAAATCATGTTATTCTTTGTAATGTAATTTAGTAGTTTATAAATAATAAATACATTTTTATTAAAACCAGTATCTTTTAAGTGATCCATCCATCCATCTTCATGTCGGCTTTATTCCCTTTCGGGGTCGCCACAGCGGAATGAACCGCCAACTCACTGGCATATGTTTTACGCAGCGGATGCCCTTCCCTGCCGCAACCCATCGCTGGGAAACATTCACACACACATTCACACTTAACACTATGGGCAATTGTTCTTATTCAATTCACTTATACCGCATGTCTTTGGACTTGTGGGGAAACCGGAGCACCCGGAGAAAACCCACGTGATCACGGGGAGAACATGCAAACTCCACACAGAAATGCCACCTGCCCCAGCCGAGCCTAGAACCAGCGACCTTCTTGCTGTGAGACGACCGTGCTACCCACTGCGCCACCGTGACGCTCTTTTAAGTGATATAAAGTGATATAACATTTTTTAACATACTATGTCACATCTCAAGTTATTTTTGTTTTTTTTTTTTACAAGTAATTGTTTCCAGCGTGAGTGTTCAGAGTAAATATCGAGGGTATGATTTTTAGATCCGACACGTTCGGATTGAAGGGCTTCACCACTTCAATCACATCCACCACCTCCATCGCTAAGAATGAAATCCAGATCACTTTCTGCGCTTTGCATCAGACGATGAGCAGGTTGGATAGACTGAGGTCTGATCATGTCTCACTGCATACAGGTTATTTAATCCATGAAAGATTAGAGAGAGCTCGGGGGAAATCCAACATTGATTCTCTCCGGATTACCTCCATGAAGAGCAGAGTCATGGATAGAATGAGAGTTTACAGAGAATTGCATTGTTTTTCTTCTAGATAAAATTAATAATAAATATTTGACCCCTGTAGGCTATCACTGCACTCTTAATATCATTCAAAAGGCAGTATGTATTGTGAACTTTAAACCTCAAATTGTTGTGCTTCGCCAAACTAGCTATGCACCCCCTGTCCCCCCACTGCAATGCTTCCACTGCTGAGGTTTGCTTGTTGGCACACAGAAAATCTACTCGTTTCTGAAGAATTTATTCATCTTTTGGTAAGCCAAAAAGAAAAACGTTTGACCAGTAGATATTCATTTTCAGAAGAAAATGTACATCATTACATTGTGTCTGAAATGCACTAAAACATGTGATCGAAGTGGCTCCGACTAGTGGCTTCTTTTTTAAAAGTGAGTCGTATTACATGGAGGGCTCACTTGTTCTGACCAAGAGAAAACTTCTTCTGCCCGGGCACATTGAATTGTGGGTAATATCCTGTTGGTTGAGTGCAGATCGTTCTGCACTTCAAAATCTAGCAAAAAATCTAGTTTAACTGTTCCACTATTTTCCCCCTTGACTCTGACTCAAATAATCAAATAAATGCTTCAATATAAATGTTAATAGACACAGAGACCCACTGATTTCTTTGTTGCCTGAAAAACAAGGGTGGTGTTTGACCTCACCTCCAGTTTTTGGTGTGTGGCGGAGCTTCCTCCAATCGAATGAGAGCGTAGCGTGCAGCATTAAGGGACAGACCTCGGATGCCATCGCCCCATTCCTTTTCCGCTCTGCACACAGAGAGGTTTTCAGTCAGTGGAGGAGATTAAAAGATTTTAATCAAACTGCAAGCCTCTGTCAGGAATATAATCCTACTGCTGCAGACTGAAATAAACAGCTCTTACCCTCGGTACTCAATGTATTTGTAGATGCATCCAGCAATCATCATAGCCACCAGAGCGTAGTACCAGGACGAGATGAACATCAGAGCTAGACACAGACTCATCCCCAAGAACGACAGAGTCCTGGTCAGGCAAAAGAGCTTTATTGAAGTGTTGTTTAAACACGGAGAGTTGAAAGAAAAATCCTAGAGAATCGGATTACATCTGGAGAACAACTGTTAAATATTCTTCACATTTATTTATTATATAGATTAGGAGTTAGCTCCAGTGATGTCATGTTTTTTGTAATGATTTAATGTTTTTCACCAGTGGTAGAACTTGAACCGCGGCCTCCAGTTCGGTGTCCTGAGGAGCGTCTGGAGAGCGCAGGCCAGATTGACAAACAGATAACACATGAGGAAGAACCTGTGGGGAGAAAACTCACCATAAACTCTGAGGACAAAAGTATTTATCCACTAACACACAACAAATAGATAGAAGAGGTCTGTATCAAACTTGTTTACTTTTCAATATTTAGAACCCTGAATCCTATCTTAGGACTTTGAGATCATTTCTAAACAGTGCTGATACAGAGGAGCTACTTCCACATATTTTTGCAACCATCATCTTATAATTATGTTCATTACATTACCCTGTTCTACTCTTTTTTTTTTTCTTTATGCTTCTCACTTTGTATATACTTTTCTGTTCATATAAATAGATACACTGTATATAAGGTTATACATTTCTATTCATTCTGCATCTAATGCTGGATAGAAAAAAGAAAAAACAAAAAGATATTGACCACTTAAAATGTTCTCATCACTTTTCATGATATTGAAAAAACAACCAGATTTATCGACACTCTGCTGACATAGCTTAATCATATCTACATCTTAAAATGGCAAAATAAAAAAATATTGAGAACAAAATCAGAACATTTTGATGGAGATAAACTAAATAAGCGCAGGAAGTCGAATTGTTTGTTTGTAAAGACATACCAGTCTTCTGTAAGAAAAGGGGACAAAAAAAACTCCAAAATGTGTTTAAAATACATCATAAACAGATAGAGGAAACACACATGGAAAGGATAGGAGCCACAGCGTCGAGGGAAGCTATAAGGATCCCGCTCTCACAGATCAGAGCAGTCAGCAGAAGAGCCCACGTCGGCTCTCCGTTCGCTTTACCGTGCCCAAACACCTGAAAGAACAGTACAAGAAAGTACAAATACAAGCGTAAACAAAGATTTCATTAACTTATTCCTTTAATACTTAATAATAGAGCTGTGAGAGCCACTTAAATATCATCAACTATTTAGTTTCTTACTGTACTATATAGAAAATCCAAAATTATTTTGGATATAATGATTGATTTCAAAGGAGGAAATTAATGTGGCACCTCAAGGAAGGGCACAATGCCATCACGTGCAATGGCTTGTAGCAGCCGGGGGGCACCGGTGAGGCTCTGAAGCCCTGCCCCACAGCAGGAAAAGAAGGAGCCGATCACAATCACCCAGGGAGACGGCCAGGACAGCGTGCCGATCACCAAATTTCCTTTCACAGAGTCTCCAAACCTGTCAAAGAAAATAAATAAATGTAAAAATGCATCACGTTTGAAAGAGTAATTTACTGCCGTTACTGCCATACTGTAATTTACTGCTGTTACTGCCTTACTGCAATTTACTGCTGTTACTGCCATACTGTAATTTACTGCTGTTACTGCCATACTGTAATTTACTGCTGTTACTTCCATACTGTAATTTATTGCTGTTACTTCCATACTGTAATTTACTGCTGTTACTTCCATACTGTAATTTACTGCTGTTACTGCCATACTGTAATTTACTGCTGTTACTTCCATTCTGTAATTTATTCCTGTTACTTCCATACTGTAATTTACTGCTGTTACTTCCATTCTGTAATTTATTCCTGTTACTTCCATACTGTAATTTACTGCTGTTACTTCCATACTGTAATTTACTGCTGTTACTGCCATACTGTAATTTATTGCTGTTACTTCCATACTGTAATTTACTGCTGATACTTCCATACTGTAATTTACTGCTGTTACTGCCATACTGTAATTTATTGCTGTTACTTCCATACTGTAATTTACTGCTGTTACTACCATACTGTAATTTACTGCTGTTACTGCCATACTGTAATTTATTGCTGTTACTTCCATACTGTAATTTACTGCTGTTACTTCCATACTGTAATTTACTGCTGTTACTGCCATACTGTTATTTACTGCTGTTACTTCCATACTGTAATTTATTGCTGTTACTGCCATACTGTTATTTACTGCTGTTACTTCCATACTGTAATTTATTGCTGTTACTGTAGATACTAGCAGCCTAGGGATGTACAAACACACTTGAAAGAAGTCTGCACTGATTATTATATTAACTTTAATGTCTAATTGATTAGATTTTAATAACACGAAACCCAGCTGGATATGCCAACTGTTAGGGAAATCTGACAAAATACTCGCTCTGCCATCTGGTCTTAACTCCAAAGAGAAATCTGACAACTTTAGAGACTTCTGAAAAAGTACCCCCCCCCCCCCCCCCCCCTTAAAGTCCTGTATTAGAATGTTATGTTTGTAAATCAATGCATGGGTAAAATATATTTTATACTTCAAGACTTTACATAAACACTTTCCTAGGCCCTAATCTCAGCATTCTTTACCTAAAAAAAAGGTTTTCACTGAGAACTAATCAGTATTTAAACAGATTTCCTAAAAGCAGAGTTTTCACAAGGATCAAAAGAGGAGAGTGATGCTCACTTGTCTCGTAGAACGGCTCCCTCGATGCAGGCACCAAACAAAACGACACAGGACAGATCTGACAAACACGGTTCAGAAAACTCTCTCGCTCTTAAACACATGCACATGCAACGACAGAATGAAACACATGCAAAGACCCACATTCATGACATTTATATAGTGCTTTTCAAGGCACTCGAAGCGCTTCGCATCTTAAGGTGGCTGTCTCTGAAGCCACCATCAGTGCGCAGCATCCACCTGGATGATGTGACGACTGCCCTTCTGCGCCACACCACATTAACATCGGTGAAGAGGAGACATCATTGGTAACAAATTAGAATACAGGACTCTTATTTTAGTATTCAGTTGTTTTTGATTTTTATGAATGTTATTAGTTCATTTCTGTTAAAATTACAAAGAAAATCATATAAAAAGAGAAAGGTCCCACCCATGTTTGTAGCTATTGCTATTGATTGAGGTATTTTTATATGGTCAATAATTATGGACTACTGTATAACACGGCTCACTTATTTCTAGGCATTAAATATGTTTTCGTTAAGAACATTTGGGACTTGAACAAATTCTGTAAATGTGTATTTTTCGTCTCTCTGTTTGTGAAGGATACAGATGATGGTGGTGGTGCCGATGGCGAGTATGGTGCCGATAGGAATTGACCTCTGAGCGTCTCTTAGATCCCCAGATCTGTTGGAACCAGCCATGATGCCTGAAGGCAACACAGAAGAGCAGAGATTAATTTTTTTTATGAGTTTCACAAGATTTAGATCAATAAATCATCCTTTTGGAACTCCAAGAGTCAAAATTTAGCTATTGAATTATTCTGATTCTTTGACATCTTAATAACTATGATTTTAATGATAAAATTGTTTACATGTTTTGACTTTTTATTTAAAAACAAAAACAAAAAACTGTATTCAAGCTCAATATCTCAAAACCCCTCTGGACACAGAGAGCACCTAAGAATTCCAAGAGAACTAAAGAGTAAACTATGTTTTAGTTTGTTAAATTTTGAATACACTCTATTGTCCAATTCCTGACTAAAGTTTGCGAACACTTTTTGATCGCATAAATATCTCACCAAAAGAAAAAAACACACACATAAATTTAGCAAAAGAACAGAAGGTGAGCGCGATCTCCAATCCAGGATTCACTGAAACCCATTTCAATTCAAGTTTGAACAAAAAAAACATTAAATATATTGAAAAACGGTAGAAACTGGTTTAGGATTTCCCCCTCATTGAATATACTTCAATTAACATAATCCAAACATTAAAATATCCACCCATCAATGTTAAAACATGACGATACACGCAGACCAACTTGTGTTTAAATCGATGTCTGTCCTCAAATGACCTCAGATCAGTTGCGATGGGAACAGGTCTATTTTCGTGCTCCACATTTGTGATGAGGCAAATTTTCAGAAACCATTTTTCATCTGTCATGAGAACTCCTCTTGTTTTGAAGTAAAATGAAAAAAAGGTGAGCAATATAACACTTACTAGACATCAACTAATGAATAGAAAAGTCATATGCCTCCTATAAAAACATTTGCTTCAGTTCGTTAAACATGCTAAAAGATAAAAAAAAACATTTAGCGGAACTGGAGCACATTTTGTTTGCCTGTCAGCACCATAAACATGATGAGTGACTTTATATTTCTTGATTTCGGTAATTGGAAAGATGTAGACAGCGAATAGATTTGGGCCTAAAATAGAGCCTTGAGGAACTTCACAGTGCATACTGCCATCCCATTGGACAGAATTGTAACTTCCAGGATAAATAATATCTGAACCATGTGAGTACAGCCCCACCCAGAAATTATGCATGTTCAAGACGACTCAGTAGCATGTCATGATTGACATTGTGATCTCAGTGTGTGAAGTGCTTTTGAAACACCATCTCCATTATCCAGTTGAGACTCAAACCCACACTGAGATAAATCAATATGAAGAGAAACTAGGTCGTACCTGTGACAGAGGGGAAGTAGATCCCCACCAGCAGAGTGAAGAAGGTGGTGATGTCATTGACCACATACGGCAGGTATTTGTCCTGAGATGAATCGCCTGTTGGCTCAGATGGCAAGTCCTTCTCCACCAGCATCCCAGAAGGACCATAGCTGCCCCACATGTTCTCTGATGAAAGAAAGCACTAATGTTAGCCATGAACTGTGTTTATAAAGTTCTGATTCTGCTCGTATTCAGTGAAAGAGTGCTAGACCTAACAGAGTGTGATCTCACCAGAGATGACTCCGCTGGTGAGGCCAGGTATGCCCTGAATCTCCGTGACATTATTGAGTGTGAAGTACTCGTTGCAGGTAGCATTGAGCTCGGGCCCTTCACAGAAGAGCGACCAGAGCTTGGTGGTGACCGTCAAGTTCTCCAGAACTTCTGTCTTCATGCACTTGTCAAAGTTGTGGTTCTGCAGAGTCCGGTTACCCAATAAACACACCCTGCGTGAGTTCAGAAGACACCTTCTAGTGAGACTTGCTTTTTTTATTTAAGGATGTTTAAAGCTTGTGAATTCGCTTGTGTCAAACAAATGAAAGCTTGAGCAAATAAATAAGGAGTTATTTATGAAAAAAAATCTTTATGTAAGAACAGCAGGAGCTCAGAGTTGAACACCACATTTCAAAAATGTATTTTTTTCTTTATAAGGAATTTTTTTCAAGGTGTGCTTTTTCACCACTAGAGGGTATATTTTTAAACCAAAAATCTATTATGTCATTATACCTGATCTCAATCTTACAGGCCTCTTGAATCTGTTTTAGTTCAAAATACAATTTAGATTTTTAATTATAATTGAAAGTATAATTTAAACATTTTTAAAAATATTTTACTTATGTTTTTGTATTTATATTTTCCTGGATTGAATATGCACTATACGGCTGCGTTATCTACAAATAAAAAAGTGAAGTGGATTCATGCAGTTGATGTATACTGTAATGATCAAAACAAAACAAGAAGTAGCAGAACAGCTAGGTTAATTTCAAATCTAACATATCTTTTACTTTGTATGAACACAGATTTTTTGGGAAGATGGTTTACTCATTTCAATGCTAGTTTCTAAAAGTTTTTTTTTTTAAATAATCAGATTTTTGCGAGTTATCCGCTTGCTTAGTGCATCTGACTAGCATGTTTTTCTGCATTACTTTAACCCCTAAGAGCACTGTAATGCGCCTCTAAATCGTTAGAGGAAGGCAAGGGAAGAAAAAAACGCATTTAACAAAATTGCATTTAAAGCATTCTAACATGCGTAAGTTCACAAGTTTGTGTAAACATGTATGTCCACGCACCTTCTAAACATTTATTTTGCACCATGAGAACCATTTATTTAATCAGTGTGGCAGGACCAAGAATATTATTATGCGTGTTTCATCAGTCAATGACCACTGTAAAGGCTACGCAATTATTTCACATTGCCACATGTGTCATGACCATGGCAGTGACCAGAAAGCAGCATGATGACGCATTTACACTTAACTTTTTCACATATATGAATTCAATGGTTTTGAGTTGCTCTAAGGATGCATGTATTCTGGAGTCATTGTTAAAGGACACTAAAATTGAAATGGCTTACGGAAACACTGGTGGCTCAAAGATGGTTTTGATGACCCCAGCATATATGGCTAGGATGGATAGAACCACGCAGGCCAGGAACACCAGTGCCAGCTTATTCACATATTTCACCCCCACAAACACCACCAGAGACATCAGTGTCAGGCAGCCAGTGCCATAGACGCGCATGTTATTAAGCAGCGCAGCTGCTTCTTGAGCCTTATCCTCTGCTTTAAAGATGGCTGCGCTGGGAACAATGTACGTCTGCATAACAAAACACAAAGAAGAAATAGGTTTGCTTTAACGTAGGTGCTGTATCAGTGTCAGCTCACTATAAACTCTTACCAGCAGTATCTCGATGGTTCCCAGAATGTACATGGCACCTGCAAAGGTGGTGCCCAGATAGAAACAAAGACCCACTGCTCCACCAAACTCCGGCCCCAGGGAGCGGGAGATCATGTAGTATGAGCCTCCGGCTGTATAAACACAATAACAGAAAAAAATTGCAAAAAACTTGGAGAGCACACTGACAATAGATTTAAAAAAAAATTTTTTTTAAAATAAATATGTGCCAAATAGTTTGGACAGCATCTACTTTTTACAACAAACTTGAGAGGAGGATGCATAAAATAATAAGAGGGTCTGGACAAGGAAACTGAAACACTATTTAGGTTAGCTCATGATCTTCACCTGTACCAAAAAAGACATCAAAAGCACCTAGTAAACAACCTTCTACTTTCACTAATCTGAACATCTGCAGAGCGTGCATGTCAGAACTGTTCTGATAAACTAACCTTCACACTCTACTTCTGTTGGTGGAATGCGAATTAGACACCAACCAGGTTATGAAAGCTTTGTCATTAAACAATACCCCATCTTCTATTTCAGTTTCATTGTCCAAAAAAATACTTCAATGGGCCGATAACCTGATCTGAGTGCACCAAACCTTACCCCCAATGTAATGAGCTAAAGGCCCAAACTCTGACTAAGCGAGTGAAAAAAATTAATGAACAGATTCCAACGACTCTACTTTATTTTTACTATGTTTTCAGTAGATGCAGAAAAGGGGGACTTGGTTTGAAGTTGAAGAAGTGTTACCTGGAACAACACCGTTGGTCGCAATGGCACTCATTGATATGGCTGTCAACATGGTCTGCAAAACAAGAACACATCTCGTTGAACAGATGAAAGAAATACAGACAAATTATTTGATTACTTTCTTCCTGTCTACTCCTTTTATAAAATACAACTTGAACCTTTTGAAAATGTACTTTTAAGTAATTAATATCAGTTTAATTTAGTATGTAAAAATAGTTTGAGGGGATTAATCACAAAACGAGTTATTGTTTACAGTTAGTTAAGATTTCTGCAGGTTTTTTATCAGGAGCTGAAATTCACACCAGTTCTGGCATCTTTGCACTGGTATGTTTTAGGACTTATTTTAAGATTTTGTTGTTTGTTTTTAATGTTTTAAATGGACCATCCCCTGAATACTTGAGAACTCATTCAGCTATACACACCTACGTATTCTCTGAGGTTGGAGGGTCAGCTCCAGCTGGGCAATGCAAAGATGAAACTTTAAAAAAAAAGAGTCAGGGCATTTTCGGTGGTAGAACCGAGATTGTCGAATGTAGCGCTTCTCCTTTTTACAACATCCGGTACAGTTAAAAGTTTTAAGTCTCATCTTAAAACCCAATTTTACTGTTTGGCTTTTAACTCTGCCTGAAGTTGTGTGATCCTTAGTGTGTTTACTTATTGTGTGTATTTTAATTTTGGTTCATTTAATTGTGTTTTATCGGTTTTAGTAATTTTTATTCCTTTGTAATATTGTTTAACACGTAATTTTTGAATCTCTTTTAAATACTGCTTTGTGCAGCACATGGGCAACTGTTCTGTTTGTAAAATGTGGGCATCTGTTAAGGGATTCACTCACTGACGCAAAATCTCATACAGACAGTAACTCTGTGACATTTACCTGCCTTTTAACGAGAAAGCATCATCTTTTAATGCAAGTAACTGTCTTTGAGAGGGCACGCAGGCTCTCACACAGTAACTCTGTTCAAAAGCAGAGGCAACAAAGTGTTTTTAAGATTGCAATCTTTCCAAAATAAAAGAACAACAATGCTCAACAGCCAGCGCTCAGGAATTTCTGTTGTGCAATATTTTGTGAAAACGAGAGAAGCCCAAAAAACTAATTTGATGGGTTGAGGCACCCGGGAGTCACAAGCAGACAGCAAACCCAACAAAGACTGAGATGTGAAGGGAGGTATTTATGACAATCTCTTTCAGCGGAGAAGATATCAGATATACAGAGATATAAAAGCACCCATTTTATAAGAGAGGATAATATAAAAACATAAATATGAGTAGTGAAGCATAAAGCTCCCTCTGATTCGGAGTCAGTTGCATGAGGCAACGCATGAGTGATTGTCATCACAGTACACTGTGTGCAAGTTTCCAGGAAGGTATCGTTCTGTTCAAAGTATTCTGCGGCTGGACTTACGCAACACTCCGGCCTAGAATCGGACTAACAGACTCTCTCTCTCCTGTAAAAAAGACTGGACAAAAGCCAATTACACTCATGTTCTCTTACAAGCTTAGAGATTTCAACGTACCAGACTAAAGACAAGATACGCAAAGGCAGAGTTTTTCTAACTCTGTAACTCTAAAAAACATTTTGTAAGGATTATTTGTAAGTGGATTGTGAAAACGGTGAACACTGAGGATGAATCAGAGACAGATTCTTTGCATTGCTCTTTGTAGGTGGTTCATCATGTTTATGTATAGCAGATAGCTCAGAGTTACGTCATTTAAAATTACGTTTTATTTGTATTTTTATTCTTTAAAAGTTTCAATTAAAATATGCAATTTCTTTACTCTTTCTTCCTGGTGATCCACCCTCTTTGATTTTTGTAGGAAGACCCTAGGCAGTTTTGTAAAATATAGTTAAAATCTTTTAATTTCATTGTATGTAATGTCTGTGCGGGAAATAAAATAATTTCTGAAGAGACGCTTTCAGATTTTGAATACCCATAGTGTGCAAAAAAACATCAACAATTGTTTATTCTAATCGTTAATTTTTGCTCTAATAGAGGAAACACTAAAAAAACGTATCCAACCTTAAGTCTTCCACATCTTAAGTTGTTAAAATAAAGTGATTTCAAATATTATGAAAACTTGTAATAATTATTATTTTAGTTTCGTTTAGTGATGCCTGCAGTGATGCCTGACAGAATCTTACGATCAGTGATGATGTGGTATCCTCTGAATAACCGAAGAATACGGCAAAATAAAAAAAATCTGTAAAAGATTTCTCCAACCTAAGAACATAAGACACCCTTGACAATCATTGCTGCTTCACGGTATGCTATTGTGCATAATTAAAGGCCAGTGCATGCATGACGTGAAGTGAGCATGCATGAACTCCACAACACCAACCAAAGAAGTGGAATCCACTAATGCCACTGTTAAGTAAAGCTTGAGCTGCATTTGCTCCCTGATCTCACTGTCTGATGTGCTTTAGAAATAAGCAGTGGCGTTGAAGACTTCTGAGCAGAGGGGATTACACACGTGTGCGTTCAGAGCAGAAAGGCTAAACTTAACCCACGGGATCAACTCACTCAATCCATCCATCCACTCGCTTTCACACTCAGGCTCTCGCAGAGACACAGGTACGGTCCACTATTCTAGTGAGGACATCGCATTAGCGTAACCTCAAAACACTGATGTTTATAAATAACACTTCCAAAATTAAATGATTGCAAAGACTCAATGATTTAAAGCAGTGGTTTCAAACTTTTTTGTGCCATGAACACTTTAAATATAAGACTGACTTTTTGTAGCCATTCGTTAAAGGCATCAAAAAAAATGTTTTTTGAATAATACCTTATGTGAATGCAGGGCTACATTCAGACTACACGTCAAAGTGACACAAATCCTCTTTTTCCCCATTTGAGACCTATATTGAATATTTTCATGCCACAACAGTTCAATTTTAATGATTTAAAATCCAACCCAGGCCGTTTCCTATGATGTTCTGAATCTGCTAAATTTAATTTTTTTGCTATGTGACCTCAATCTGAATGGTCACATTGTAGGAAGTCAGTGTTGTTGTCCCAGCACTCTAACTCCACTTCTGCCAATATTCCATAATACTTTATCTATTTAATACTAGAAGTTGGTTCTGATCACACCTCATGTCAACAAACAAACTTCCATTACCAGTGTTTTCTGGGTAACGTAGTGTCCTCTTCTGCACATCAAAGCTGCATTTATTTAAACCTGTCACATGTTATTTGTAATCTGAACAAACAGACTGAAAATATAACAAAATAATCAACTAACAGAAAACCAAGTACACAAAAATAAAACAATAAAAAAAAAAATTGGTCTTAAACAATGTTTTGCTCAGATAGAACTCAGACATCTTGGCTGATGTTTTGGAGACGTAGAAAAAATTTCACATGTTTCTTCCAATATGTCTAAACAATAAAGTGAGACATTTTATTATTTTTTGGCATTGCTAAAACAATTGCTATTTTTTTGTGTCATGAGACAAGTCTTGCGAGGTGAGTGAGTGATTGAGCGAGAGAGTGAGTGAGTGAGAGTGATTGAATGAGAGTGAGAGTGATTACTTAAAATAAAAGCGCAAAGAGTGTATTAAACAACACAGAAACCTCTGGGGGTGACTTAAACTACATATATCATAAACATTCCATGTTTAATTGTCTAAACTTTAATCATTAAGATGGCTGAGTGTGATTTACAAAAAAGTGTTAATTTAATTAAAGATGCTGCATGTTTTTTAAGGACTCAATGCAATGTTTTTGGTACCTTAAAGGCTGAAACAGGTGGCTATTATAAAAAAAAACATGCACACAGTAAAAGTGAAGTTGGTGTTTGCTGACAGTGTATTTGCTTTATCTAAATGTAAAATAAACTTAGCCATCACAAACTAAATCAAACCAAAGCAAAGTACTTTCACAGCACAGAGTTGGCCCCCAAAAAAATCAGCTTTTCATTTCACCGTATGTGAGCCTCAGGCGTAAAGATAAACCAGAAAGCACCCGCACAGCGAGGTGGCAGACTTACACAGGAGCAGCACATGGACACAATGATAAAGGCCTCCAGGATTCCTGCAGTCCCTACGATCCAGGTCATTCTCAGGAAAAGGATAACTCCCAGAATGTTCTGGAGGCATGGCAGGTAGACACCGATAAACGTGCCCATCTGGGGACTCTGCACACACACAATCAATCAACAACATCATAATCCAGACTAGAAAACATGCTACAAATCAGGAATACAGACATAAGAAGTAAACAAACGGGAGGGAGCGCAGATGTTTTTTTATCCTTGACTCAAACCTGGTTCCTGTGCAAGAATTTTAAGTAAATTTGAAGTCTGACATTTTTAATGTTTTGTTAAAGATTTCTTCTGGAGTTTGTTTGTATGTTAATGCCTTTTCTAGTTCAAAGTTGATTTTGTGCTTGTCTTAAGCAACTATATTTTAAAAACACAAAGTATAACTTGTATAAATTCAATACAACCGCACGCTAAAAATAGACAGTGTTTTTTTAACAATCACTCAAAAAAGTCATTCTAACACATGTTTAAAATAACAGGCAAATTCGATAAAACATTAAATTGAGAACTCGAATGCGTCTAAATGGACATGTAATGTGCCACATATGTTTTCAGCCTCAAGACCCATAATCCATGCTATGCAATCCACCCAAAGTGTAAATGATCCGATACCAAGAGTGCTTCTTAACAGATCAAGCAAATACCATCTTAAACCATCATCTGGAGGATAAAACAAGTGACAGAAATCATAACCATGCTCAAAACCAAAAGTGATCGGAGCACACCACACAAAACACTCGTCCTCAGATAAACTTCAAGGATGTATTGTGGGAACTGGATTAAGATCTTTTCCTCACGCAGCAGGTGTCTAAGGACTAAAGTGACACAATCAGGGCTTCCCCTGTATCAATTACTTTATCAGCCTGGAGTCAAAGATCGAAAAGAAATAAAAGCATACCGGTGATAGATGCGTGATGCTGCCGAAGTCCTCTGAATAGTATGGACAAACAATGAGCTGAAGCTATCACGAGATTTCACAAAACTCTAGGCTACGTTTGCTTTTAAAGTTGCAGAAATCTGATTGGTGAAGAGGAGACGTCTTGGGACTGTGGTTTTGAGGCTCTGGCCTGGACATTGCTTCAGCAGCTTTACTTCCTGGCAGCAGTACCACCAAACAACAAATGCAGAGCCCCTCTGGGCTTAAAATGCAAATCAAGAAAACTGTGGCATCTCTGTATGTGTTCAAAAATATGTTCCTCGCCTGTCAGAACAACATTTGACGAAATCTACCATTACAGTATTATATCTCTTCAACAGTTCAAAGTAATAAAGTGGTTGTGTTAAAAGTAAAATCATCTTTATTCTTCAAAATTTTTTAAGATGTATACCCACACCTCTTGCTTCAATGTATTACAGTCAAGATTTGACCAACTAGATTCAAGCCATGATTCATTTTGGACATCTTACCTCAATACACTGTTTCTATACATGAGTGCATTGGATAACATGAAAACAGCTTAAAAATAATTACGTTTCTCAGCTTATGGCTAGACAGTAAAAGCCAATACACACTCACACTTAAAAGCATTTTTTTAATACACCTTTACAGGATTCAGAGGGGAAAAAATACAGTCTCAGCAAGCACACATTCCAAATGGTGAAGAGGATGGATTGTGGCAAGCTGCATGCAGAAAAGCTCACTTTACTAGTGTCGGTACTGAAAGAACTAAACAATAAACATGAATTTGATTAAAAAGCTGAAGGATGGAAGGATGAATGGATTAAGCACCATTCAAAATAAATTAAGGACTTTATGCTCACTCTGTCCATTAAAACCCTAAAACATTTCTGACTGAAAGCAGAACATCAACTATAAATACTGATTAAACACTAAAGCACACCAGTGTGGATGAGCTTTAATATGTTTGTTGGATCCAGTTCAAACATAAGTTAATGTGGCCCTAAATCAAAATGGAGAAAAGATCTGGCAAGGCACTTCACCCTCACAAGACCTGTGTTTCTTGCCCACAGCCTAATCTCAGTCTGTTTTGAGTTAGGGTACTTCTGATTCTTGTCTGTGGATGAAGCAGACCGGTACCAAAAAAAGGCTGGGTGATTGTCCAAGATTGTTTAATTTTTTTAAATAAAACATTGTGAATGAATTCAACAAAGAAACTTCAAGTGTCACCAGTTTTATCACCTTATTTACCCACTTCCTGGAGTGCATGTCAGTGACTTGTATATGTAACAAAATATTTTATATTGAAAAAAATAAAAATAAAATTATATATATATATATATATATATATATATATATATATATATATATATATATATATATATATAAACTAATTTAAGAAACTAGATCAAGTGTCATTTAAAAAGTTGTGATGCAGGTTTTTGCACATAATATAAAAGCCAGCCCTTAATCAGTCCACAAATTCAGCAAAAAAGAAAGTATGGTGTGTAACCGTGGAGCCAGGTGAACCTCAGGTTATTTCCTCCTCCATATTCAGACCTGTGTTCATTTCCTGTCCTGTTTTTGACAAAGGCTTAAAGAATGACAAAAATGTCTGTCTGGTCAATTTTATATTTTACGATGCAGACAGAGAGAAAAAACACGAGAGATCATCTTCGCATCTGTTTTTCATTCTGGTCACTTTGAAGAGATAGCTCTTCTAAAATTGAAAACTGATATATCTTCACATGATGGTGCTTATAATAGTGCTGAGATTCTATTATGGTTTAATCCACTGAGCACAATTGAACATATTCACTCTTGTATTGACTCTTTTGTCACAACAGAAACTATTGTGTGTTTATGCCCTTTTGCTTCCACTTCAATCTAAAAAAAACAAAACAACAACATTTATTTCCAATTTGTTACCTTGACTGTTTTCTTCTTGGCCCCCTCGTCTTCATCAGCCTCCTCGTGCTCACGAACACCCTGCGTGAGGTTGGTGTAGTTTGCCAGTTTGTTAAGTAGTGAGGACACCATAGGGTTGCTGTCCATCTCTTCCTGAGAAAGAAAACACAAGGAACTCCATGAACACCACCAAACTAAAACAAATCCTCTGCAATCATTTAACCTCCAGTTTATTGCTGCAAAAAATGAGGTACATCAAGGTTCACTTTTAGGCCCGATGCATTCTTCGTTAGATCTTTTTACCTCAAAAAGTGCCATGTTTTTCCCATCGTACAGTGTTCCCTTATCATCGTCCGTGTTATTGATGAACGGGCTGATCTCCCTCGGGTTCCCATCACCTGTAACAAACACAAAGAGAAACTGTGAACGAAGGAAGCATGTGTTTAGAGTAACCAACTTTGATTGGATTTGTGGGTCATGCAATCAAAAGCTGACTTGCATCCATTGCTGCAGGTCAGACGCAATGATTTTCCTGTAATTAGAGTGATCGATGAGCTAGGGTTCACTGGTTTTGATGTCAGACAGCCATCATGAAGAGCTTTAAAAAAAATGCTCAAACACACTCTATAGCTTTAACATGCAATTACTCGCTCTTGCTCTGATCCGCCTGCGCTTATGTTTTTATATATAGATCTTAAATGGCAGTGATTATACCTCTGGACTGAGCTGCATAAGGATTTATCTTCAGATTAAAGTGCATTAATCATTTCTGAATTTAAATGGATGTAATGCCTCACTGGTGTTAACATTTCTGCTCAGAATCTGCTTGATTTTACTGCATGACTGTAACCTGGCAACCTGAAGTTGACAGATTCAATTGAATGACCAAATATTAATTAAAGAGAGATCCCTTTTCATTATAATAAAACATATTCACTTTTTCAAATCTAGCTCAATAGGACTTTTTAACTCTCAAACACGTGGGTCTTTCAAGTAAAATACAGAAAAATCTGAAACAAACCAGTTTTTGTGCAGATGGAGAACTTACTAACCACACTCACTTAACCGAATACTATTGTCTGAAATGAAATGAGCACAATAAGACTAGAAATTAAAACGTTTAAGCAAAGGTCCTTATTCACATATAATTATTGTCTAGCTGTGAATCATCAAATGACTCTCAAAAGTCTACAAAAAACTATTCACTACTTCTAGAAAATGCTCTTTTCTCATTTGCATTTGATTAAAGTGTTCCAAAGAACAAATTCCAGGGGTTTGTGCAATGTGGAAATCTAGTGACAGCAATAAATGTGAAATTTTCCAACTTGAACATCCATCAAAATCTCTTTATGATTATTCAATGAAACCACAAGTCTCATGAATGTGCATAGCTTCAATTCGAAACAATGGTACTCTGGCAACCTCTCTTAAACAGCTTGAGATTTATGCTTCAACATTATACTTCTTTTCACAGAGCTTCCATCTAACAGAGAATTAAATATAAAGACATGATATGAGAATGACTGAGTGAGCACACAAGAAACCCGTTGAATTAATATTTAACTTGGTGAAGGTTTTATCCCTTTTTAACAAAATGTGAAACAATCATCAATAAATAATCAAAATATATATATTTTCTCTATTAACAAGCTTCCATCGAATGTAGCTGTGCCATTGATTGAAAAACCATTAACAATAAAAGGTACCAAAATAGTTTAATTAATTAAAAATAATTTAAAGTTAATAAAGCTGAAAAAAAAGATTAGATGAATTACTTTACCCCTTCAGACCACAATATAAAACACATTTCATGAAATTATTAATTGCTTTTGCCAATTTTTACTTAAATTAAAGTCATCTTGCTTAATATTTGAAACACTTCAGTTTAATTAAACAGTTGTTTAGTATCAGAGAATTACATAAGGTCTCAAATTAAATGGATTATAACTAATAACAAATAATTCTGCAGAAGGGATTTAAACATATGGAAAAACCTAAACTTGAAATAGTTCAACGTTCTTAATTGAAGTGTTTTAATTTTTTTTTATTTCAGACCCACACATTAATATAATATATTTGTGTTCACCGCTAAGCTTTACAATCTTCGGAAATCTTTTTTGTGGAAATCTGCGACTGCATATTCTATCTGACCTTACTAAACCTGAATACTTTTCCATTATCATTAACTAAGCTTTGATTTAAGAAAACAAAAATGTGTATTTTTGATGCCCAGATATTAATTCAGCCCAGAAGAGGTTAAAAATGGTGAAGTTTAATTTGAATGAAAACAGATCGTGCTATAAGTAAGATATATTTTAATAATCTATAGATGTCTTTCAATCTACAAAATATGGATCCAAAATTAAGTAACATACACATCATTTAAATACATTTATGTCAAACACTGTATTCTTATATATTTTCACAGGATGTTGATCCTTGAGACACGTAAACCAAAAATTCTACATGAATTCAGAGGTGTATGTTGAGAAGGTACACAATGATGCATATGAATGAGTCGCTAATGCATAATATCGGTGATTGACTGGCATGATGTCAACCAAAGAGCCTCCTTTTATCATTCATGTAATCTCCTTTAAAGTCGGAGTGATTCTGAATTCAATTTATCAGTTTGCTTGATGTTAACTTATCGGTTTGCTTCAAAATATGGAGTGTTAAGGAGAAAAAGATGTTGCAGACTTTAATTTTATCCAGACATTCAGACGTGCATGACTGATCCCAGATGTACTGTATATGACACAGCGGCTAAATCTCTAGAGAGATGATCCACTTTCATTAAAACAGCCCAGATTAAAGACACAATCCTGACGTCACGGTCGTTTATTCAACTCCTCAGCACACAGCCCACTCTCTTTACACACTGATGGAGACACAAGGAGAGTGAAAGAACGAGCAGCAGTTATAGAAAAAGAGAAGGACGTCTAGCTCCAGGCAAATTCCACTCGAATATTGCGTCTAGTTCTTGGATCCCATGATGGCAATTTCTAGAAGGATGAACCTTTTTTGATTTTGTTCGGATTAAGAGGAAGAATTATAAAGTTGGGTCGAAATCCCTTTTCACGTAAACTCGAGAGGAAGGTTTCAAAGCTTTGTTACAATCAGTGTGAGATTAAAGTGAGGCGGAACTGAAACAAGCAGCCAAATTTACCCATCAGCTCATCCAATCACAAAGCGTCCTTGGATTAAGACAAATCGACTTCCTCTCTGTGTTTGCAAATAGTCTAATTGTGGAATCATCCAGTCAGAGAACAAATATAGCAGGAAGTCTTATGGGGGAACTCTGCCAAAAATCAGCGTTCACTCAGCCAGTACCGAGTAGCTTCAAAGCTTCTCTTGAAGACCAATGACAGAACATAAAACACTTCCACATTGTTGAATTGCAATTGTTAAGAGTTTTACACAATTTCCAAACTCTCCTCAACAAATTTCAAGTTAAAACGTGAGCAATGGCTTTTAATCTTCATGGAACATCTTCATAGATATATCAGAACCCTGTTTCTTGTCAAGATATTTAGTTTATACTCATATGTTAGCCATGATTTTTATTATTGGCATTCAGTTCTTTAAATCCACATTAGCCCCTCGGTTGCTGCTTTTAAGCAACAGCAAAAAAGAGCTATAAAGTAAGTTTTGATTGATTGAGTTTCATCAGACCTATATGATTTCTCTCAAAATTGGTTCCATTTTTGTGCTCAGTGATATAGTTATAGTAGCAGTATGCAGCTCTTGTGTTAATAACTGCAACCCAGGAATTGATGTCATCTCTTTGTTTATTGACTGTCTTTGTATTTAAGTTTACTCTCTTATACTATCAGGTTGACCATTATTGTTTGTGCACCGTGCTTTCATATAGTCGAGTTCAGATCGAGTTGCTGTTTATTTAAAGAAGAGCTGGGTGATAATTCGATGTTGATAGTTATTACAATAATAATTTTTATGATAGGACGATGAAGAGAGGTCGATAGAGAGCTTGATAGTTGCCTGAACAGTGTTGCTAATGTCGTTTTTCATGTTTATTATAGCTCCAGAGTCACGTGGGATAAAACACTTGCACTATAAATGCTTGGAATGTAAAACTTATATACTTTTAAATTAGTTTTCCACAAAAAATGCTAAATTTTGTCTTGTCTGTCTGTCGTGTTCTTGCATCCAAACAGTTTCTGTTGATAAAGTTACATGTAACCGAATGGAAGATGAAACTTCCTTTAAAAGGAAGTCAGCAATTCTTGCTTCTGATTGGTTTAGCACGTTGACTTTTCAACTTTTGGAGACAATTGCTTAGTCGCTCACGCAGCAGAAGAGAAACTTGTGTTGAAACATTTATTCATTCATTCATTCATCTTCATGTCGGCTTTCTTCCCTTTCGGGGTCGCCACAGCGGAATGAACCGCCAACTCTCTGGCATATGTTTTTACGCGCCGGATGCCCTTCCAGCCGCATGTGTTGAAACAATGCTGATTAATTAATATTTGCTTTTTGTGTGTGATCAACAATTAAAATCCTAAGACGTGGGATCTTTTCCGCATCTACATTGGGATATGAAGAAACATTTTTTTTCTTTTGATTTATTCATCTTATAGATTATTGTGCACTTGAACATAGCACTATTTACAGTCAGATCTTTTGTCTTTAAATAACAATCAGAAAAAAACAATTGAAACCATTTAAATAAGAATGAAAAGCTGAATTAAATGAAGGTAAACCAGTCATCCACAGGTGGGAACAAATTCATTGAAAATACATAGCTAAATTACAGAAGAAGCAAGCATGGAAAAATCAACCTTTGAAGCAATAATCAATGACCAATTAACAAGCAAAGTCTTTTAATAATATAAACAACACTCCATTAAAAGTATTACAAAGGTTACGCAAATTATGTGTAAAAATATGAAGCAAAACTAAATCTTACAAATTTCAATGGTGTACTATAAAAACATTGAAACAATATAAATTCAAATCAAGCTCATGTAAATTATCAATAAATTGTGAATTAAAAAATGTAATAATAAGCAGCACCAAAACACCTGTTTGACTCTCTAGTACTAGAAAGTACGGGTTGTTTGAGGAAAGCCTGAAAGCAGTGGATCTCAGGGCTTTACCTGGCAACCTGCATCACCATCTCTGAGGCAAAAAATGGCCACAATCTCTATTTATATCAGCTAAGCTCTCGCTGCTTCTGATCTGTAAGCGGCCTACAGCAGCCATGCTTTACACCGGCTGACCGAGCGGGAAATGCAGGGGATCCACTTCCCCCAATCCCTTTATCCAGCAAGCATTCAGGCTATTTGCAGAGGAAAAACCTGAAGCAGAGGCTGGATATCCATAGCATAAATATAATATTAGCTAACAGAAGCTACAATGATGCGATCTGCATCAACCAAAGAATGCAGCTGAAGCTAGATGGTACCCAAGTAAAACACACCCAAATTCTCTCTCTGAATAACTCCATCCAAGTCAACGATAAGCTTTTTCTGTATGCTACGAACATTCCTGCAAAACCTAGCAAATGCTTAAAGAAAGGAAACTACCTCACTCTAAAGGTTAAGACAGACGAAAAAGAAGGTTTCATTTTGTGGAAGTTGTTTTGAGGCTTCAGATTTAAACGAAAAAGACAGTTTCATTTTGTGGAGAATGTGGAAGCTGTTTTGAGGCTTCTGATTGGCCATCATAACTTAGAACAGAACGTGTTTATATCAACAGCTCTTAAAATGACAAGAAGTATTTTATGGCGAAAACTGTGTGTATTTAAAATTAAAGGAATAAATCAGGGTTATGGAATTATCTGAAAACTAAAATATTATTGAAATTAGAGCTTACCCACACAAAGTCAAAACAACTTGAATGTTATTGTGATTGTTAATGGTTAAGAGTCCCTCTGGAGGGAGCATGTGCTTCAGAAGCTAACACCATCAAACTAACAACATCCTCAATGGAAGTTTCGTTAGATGTCTTCCAGGAGGTTTTATCTTGTTCTAAGCAGGATATTGGAACTCTCTTAAAGGGCCCCTGTTATGGATCTTACATGTAGTGTGTAATATGGCTCTAAAAACATCCGAGGTTTGAGGTTTAAATCTTTTTTAGGTGCTCAATGTATCTAGTCATTGCATCTAAATTTAAAGAGTGGAGTCATTAAAACTAATTTTCTGGTTTTGTGATTGTGTACACGCAAAACACTTCTTTTGAGAAGACGACTGCGATAAATCAAGTCGCGCCTTCTCATCCGTGCTCAAGTGAGTCACTCTTTTAAGAGCTTATTTATTTGGCGACTTCTAGTAATCAAGGAAAACCACAGAAAGAGTTGTGAGACACGATGGAAGACTGGTGCTGTGTTTTGCACTATGGATCACGTTTAAATTGCCTCTTAATCTTGACTTTGCACGCAGCATCCAATCATAACAAACTAATTTAATTTAATTTAATTTAATTTTTGGCAGTCAGTGTAAAAACAGCTAAATAAACAAGCACATAGTAAAGGAAGGTAAAAGAGGATAAAAGAAATGAAAAGTATGAAAAGTCAAACAGTTGCTATAAGCACCAAAAACAGTTATATGTATCTTTCAAAAAGACAGAGGCAAATGGTTCAATAGAACATATGACTGGATTGCATTTATACAAAAGCATTCAGTTGACTTTAATTACACTTAAGTCTCCTGTGGGATCGAAATATGTCCAACCGTTGTTTTAACACCAAGTCAAAAGTTATAGAAATTCTAGGAAAACATGTTTTTTTTTCTCGAGGTATAAACTGAATCACAGGATACACACACAGTTTTATACTTGAGTTAGTGTGTGCTAGCTGTCATCAATTATATTAGCTATGTTTGGGGTTAGGTTTGTAACTGTAACAAACAAACACAATGGACCCCAGTGGGATGTTATAGAATACTGCAAGTACCTTCAGTATTCTAAACTGAGCATGGACTCGAGCAGAAGAAACCCCTACGACAACCTCAACACTACATCTACAATTCGAACAAAAACAAAAAACTAACAAAACTAAAAAACAGAATTAAACAGAAATAATTAAAAATAATAACACGTTTATGTTTTAAACTGAAGTTATAGCAGTAGTTCGGTATGTAGTACATAGCACATGTTCACAGCCTAACATAACCAACAATAAAACAACAAAGCAGAGTGTGACAATCCAAACAATCAGTTCTACATTTACTGAACAATCGCTAAGGACCAGGGTTTACTAAGGTTGTATTTATGACTTTTAGGACTGTTAAGAATCAAATTTAAGACCTAGATCATGACATCAAAAACACATACAAACTTTATTGCATAATAAATGGTAGACTTCAAATACATTGTTTGAAACCCTTACCATTACTTTTAGGTTTTTGAGCATTTACCAAAATTTTCTGAAACTCTGGCCACCCTTATGTTGCTTTTCTCAAAGTTGAAAGTTTATGAGGATTTTTTCACAAGCTCTGGCAAATTTGTATATTACTTAACAAAATAGAAGCATTTGCTCAATCTCTGGCAACGCCAACAATCCCTTTCAAAACTTTGAAAAAATGCCTGTAAACTCATAAATGCTCAAACTCTGGCAACCGTAACCATAACGTTTATGATTTAGAGTGCATATGCGTCTTTTCTTGAACTATGGCAGCATAACTTTTATGTTTTTGCAGATTCATGAAAAGTTTCTCAACCCTATCCATCACATTTAGGTTTTTGAGCATTAATGCACATTTTCTCAGACTAAGGGAACCCAAAGCATAATTTTTTTTTGTATTCAGGGACACTCTCTCAATATCTGGCAACCCCAAGCAAAAACTAAAAACACATATCACATGAGCTTTACATGAAAATTAGAAAAATAAGATCTGTTTAAAAAAGTAAGACCTAAACCAGTGAATTCAAGTGTTTTCACGACCTAATATTTTCATTTTTAAATTTTAGACGTTTAAGGCCGCATAGAAACTCTGAAGGAAGAGCAAATCGCAAGACTAGTGGCTCAGTGATTCCAGCTGATTCTATTCATCACTCTTCATTGGCTCCCCATTGCAGCTCACGCTGGCATACAAAACTATCTCCAGATCAGCCCCTGTTTACCTCCATGAGCTCATACGCTCCTACATGCCTTCCAGAAGCCTGCGCTCAGAGAAGGAACAGCGACTTGTGGTTCCATCCCACAAGGGCAGAAGATCTCTCGGCAGAACCTTCTCTTTCACTGTCCCTGGTTGGTGGAACAAACTCTCTGATCCAGTCAGGAAAGCAGCTACACTAACAGCTTTCAAAAAGCAACTGAAAACTCTTCTCTTCAGAGAACACCTACTATAAAATTAAAAAAAAAAAAAACACTACTACCTTCTTTTTCCCTCCTCTGTCTTTATCTTCTTCCCCTACTGCTTTGGTTTTTTGATCTGTTGATACAATTTCTATTGTGAGAAGTTGAGATAGACTTTGACGGTGTAACAAATTGCATATTGTCTCTCCCTAATGTAAGTCGCTTTGGACAAAAGCGTCTGCCAAATGCATAAATGTAAAATGTAAATGTATTCCCTTCTGTATTTTCCTCACAGCACTCCTGTCTAAAACATCTTGCCAAAACATCTCTCACACACATTTGATATTATTGCTTCTATTTTTTAACAGAGCACTAATATACACATAGATTAAACAGTTAAACCATTCTACTTCTAAATGTTCAGAACAAATGCGCAACCCAGCTCAACAAAATCTCCAGCTTCAGAGCACATTAACTCTCTCTCCTTTTAAACATCTAAACATCTCATTAAACTTGATATCAGAACATTTGTGTGTCTACTGAAGAACAGACTGCCAAGCTCAAAGTCACAATTCTCAATCAGCATCAGATTAGAGAGTTTAAAAATTAAATGCTGATTGCAAAGAATACACTATGAACTAGGAATAGCGGCGCTAGAGGCAAATGTCAATGAAGCCCAGTTTGGCCGCAACCAAAACAAAAACTTAGAATGAAGAAGAAAATTCCCTTCTATATGAAGAAGACTATGAAACAAGCACAATCAAAAAATGACACAATCAAATGGCGCAATCATTTCTGATAGACGTGTGTTGATTATTGAATCCTGGCAGAGTAAAATCCACAGGATAGAAGAAAAATCATTAAACATGATCAACCACGACCAACATTAAAACACAAAACTCAAAGACAGATTTTAAAGTGGCAGAACCAGTTTTTTTGTATTTTCCTCAAAAAAACCTCTAAAAACAAATCCTAAAATTCAAAAACCAAAGTTCAGAAAACTCCACCAAAGGCTGATATTGACGGACCACAAGCCGGCATCCTACAATAACTCTCAATCCTGGATTTTCAGGCTCTGAAATGCATAGAGTTTTCTGAGGGCATCGGCAGACATCCGAACTCACCCTGCGGGCAGGAGCTGGCGCTGGTGCTGGAGCTCGCTCCCTGCTCCATGCTGACGGAAAGAGAGAGAGGGTGAGACGGTGAGAGGAAAGCTAAACGCGAGCGCTAAACTACACTGAGCCCTCGGGATCAGCCAGGAGAGCTCAGAGAGACATCAGAGCATCATCAGTCCCTGAGCACTTGATCCCTGATCTGAAGCGTGCCTACTCACAGGGGTGGAGTAGTGGAGGGGGGGGGGGGGAGAGAGAGAGAGAGAGAGAGAGAGAGAGAGAGAGAGAGAGAGAAAGAGAGTTAACTCGTCACTAGACCCATCTAACGTGACAATGTACTTGTTTAGTTTCAATTCAATGTAAGCAAGCAGGCCGAATTTATTATTATTTATTATTTCATTACAAGACAGACAATCTACTGAAAAAAAAACTACATTTACACAGTTCTCAACATTGTCACACTAGTAAATAATTGAATGTTTAGGATTGAATTTAAATGGAATAGTTGAATAGGATTGCATGCACCAATGTAAAACCAGATAAGTGAGTCTATGCAATCAGATTCTAGATTCGGCTCACCGCGTCATGTGACACAGTGCAGGCAATCCGATTGGTTATGTGAAAGATGCGAACACTCCCCGGTTAGACTTGTTAAAATTAAGTAAGTCGTTTTTGTAAAATCAATAAAAAAAGCACCACTACCGCTCTATTTCAGGATCTATTTCCCAACCTAAGACCCTTCATCACTGCCCAAGGTCCAACAGATAACTCAGTTTAAAGCAAGTTGTAATAAAATTCAAACCTAGACTTTAGTATTGCTATAATTTAGATTACAGTACAGCATGTTACCATTTTGACGATACACTCAAAATAAAATCTGGTTCTTTGGCTAATAATCATAGGGGAACCGTTAATGCTGCCATTTATCACCAGTCTCAGTGACAGACCTTCAAAAATGCTATTTAGAACTAACCATGTTGAGAACAACTGGTGTTTGTAACACCTTAAAATAGTGTAACACCTGTAATCAGGTAAAAAATTAAAATGTGCTTTGACTTTAGCTCTATATGGCTCTTTTTGACTGGTTGCTTCTAAATGGCACCTTAGGTCATTCTGAGCCGGTAATAAATAACACAGATTTTGGTCAAAAGATTCAGATTTGGTGCTGTGTATATATTTTCTTAGAGTGTATATATTTTTTGTTTTATTTAAATTATTTTGCACTTTAGCCATTTCAAGGCTACAGTTTGTCATGAAAATATCTAAATCATCTAATAGTCAAACACTAAACATCTACGATAGCATTTGTTACATTTGAATAGAATTGTTGAATGTGGCTCAAGTTATAAAAAGTATTTTCCTCTTTGTACAGCCCAATCCATTAAAATGTGTTTTTGGGTAGGGTCTTAACTGCCAGATGGCTCAAAAAGCCAGTGTCTATGCGCCTTTAGATCCTAGTTTCTTTTTGCCTACATGTCATCGTAAACGTAACGTTCAGATTTCAGCATAAAGCAACACAAATCTGTTTTTTGCCCATTTGTGACCTATTTCAGCTCAAATCTGTATTTTAAATGAGACCCAGACCTCTTTCATGAGCTCCTGAATCAGAGGTTTTTTTACAATACAACCTCAGTCTGAACGCTTATGTCACATGTTTCTAAGTTGCTGCTCGCTGGAGGGGGAAGTCTTTCACTAAAATGGAGAGAAAAATATAAAGATTTCATGTAGTCATGGTTCTAAAACCCGCACTTCAAACACTGTTTCCAAGAATATTCTGTAAAATGTGTTTGTTTACATCTCAAGTCGTAATACCACGTAGTAGTAATGAAGTTCACCCTGATCAGATATTTCCACCATCAAAGCAATGCTTTATGTTTACATCACTTGACAGTGCATTCTGGGAGATGTAGTTTCTTTTTCTCCAGATGCATGTCACATTGAAAGTGCATTTCGTTCTAACAGAAGTTGAATAACAGGCACATATTATTTATAATGTGAACGAGTCACAGATTTTTCTCTTGTCCTCGAAAGCAACCACACAGTCGATCGCTTTTAACTGTAATCGCGTGGTCTGTGTGTTATATTAATTAATTT